>JAVQJG010244050.1:0-31209 GCA_036024015.1 Craterocephalus amniculus | reverse complement strand
CACATGCAATTGTTGGGAGTTGTCGGTGAATGCTGGATTGTGGATTTGAGGAATGAATTTACGGGTACGCATCATCAGTAGTGTTCCCCTGGGTCATTGGGTGTTTCGGCCTTTAACACCATACACCCTCACCAGAGGTGGCCAGCTGCAGGATGATCAGACCTGAGCTTGCGTCCCAAGACCAATTAATTGGTTGACTTGACTTATTAATGAATGCCTGTTTTGATGCCTTATATATAGAGGATCCTGCAGGAGGACCCGTTTGATTTATAATTAATAATGGTCACCGCAACCAAGTTGGATTTCTATTTTGGATAATAATGTTAATCTTGAAAGGGAGGGTCACGAACACTAATAAATGTAATCTTGGGGGTCGTGGCTCAAAAAGTTTGTGAACCAGTGATCTAATATTTATAACAACATGTCAGAGAGACAGTTTTACCTGCAAACAACACACACTCTTACTTCTAAACACAAATCCACATCAACTTCAGCTTGATGGTTAGAAATAAAACAGTTTTTACAGCTACGTCTGAACCGATGATTTGAAACAAAGGAAAACAACGTTGAGCCGTCGGCGCCTCACCAACTAAAGAAACACTTACAGATGAGATTCCAACGTGGTGAATGTGAAGAATTCTTCATTAAATTCATGGCAAATCTTTCTAAAAGCCCAGACCGTGCGTTAACAGCATGAAAAGAAATGTTTCCAGAGCATGTCACGTTCGTGAACATCGACTCTTAAACCGCATTGAAGACCAGCAGCAAGCTGGGATTCCCCTCATGTCTGTGGAGCCTCATCCTGCAGCAAACTGTGTCGTCAGGTTCTAGTTTTTCTGCTGTGTTGGTGTCCATCAGCGTCTCTGACACATCAGCAGCAGCAGGAGGTCCTCAGTAATGATGAAGAGGCCTCCAGGCTATTTCATGCAGTGTCGAGTCGACCTGAATTCAGCTGGAAACTCAGCAACACGACGGGTTCGCTGGTTTCTTTCTTAGTTTCTACCTTTATAAAAAGCATAATACGTGGAGTAAGCTGAAATCTGTGTGACTCTGAATCGAATTTACCGCCTCTACTTTCATCCATGCTTCAGTTTTTAATGATCAGTGGTTGAAAGATGACGTTATTTGACATCAACAAAGTGAATAAAACCTTGAACTTCATATAGATCTCAGTTTATAAAGCTGTGTATTTTATTTATGAACATCACACGGACGTTATTTTTGTTATTATCTCTGCGTTTTCTCGCAGGACTACATGTAAGGCTCACTTTAAACACACATTTAACACGTCAGCCCTGTTTTGAATTTGCCAGGACGTCTTTTTCAGACATTCCCGGCACATCTGGATAAATCAGCAACGGCAGCTTGTCGAATTATCCCTCGTAGCAGGATTTTAGTTACAATCAAACCTGAAGGGAATAGAGTCATTAACGTGCAGTTCAGCGGGGGCAGAGAGGAGGTCGTACCTGTACTGGAGGCATTCTGTAGTCTGGGATGGTGAACGGCCTGGCGTCGCTGGCTAACTGTCTGTAGTCCAGCAGCGGTGGGTGTCTGTAGTCCAGCGTGGGCGGCTGCCGGTAATCGGCCACCGGAGGGTGCCGGTAATCCACCGGAGGCTGCCGGTAGTCTGTGAACGGCGGCTGTCGGATGTCCGGTTTCACGTCTTGCCTCGCCTTCACCTCAGACCTGTAACTAACAGACAAACCAGGCTGAAGCCGCAACTTCGGCTTGTTTTTCTCCTCAGAGCCGACATGCAAACGATCGTTTTTTCACACTCGTCCCACAAAATGTTTAAATGAAAAGGAAAGAGAGACGACACACAGATGAGGACGGGTGTAAAGCAGAGGAACATCGTAGGTTTTTGGACCCTGAAGTCCTCTAAAATATTTACTGGATCTCTATAAAGAAGAAATATGTGTAAATAATGTAGCAGTCCATAAGAGAGGAGTGATGTTATACAACAAACTGGGGAGACGGAGGGTGAGACATGAGCAGCGAGGAGGAGAAAAACAGAGACAGAGAAAGAAAATGTGGGAAAAAGAGATGAAAAACGAGGCTATAAAAGCCTCAGCAGGAAGATGGAGTCTGTATAAGCGGCGTCTTACCTGCCGTCATGTGTGTAGGTCTGAGGTGGGGGGGCGGGGGGCTGGGTGGCTGGGCTCTGATTGGACGCGGGGTTGGGCGGGCCTACAGTCGGGTTTGGATCTGCGGCTGCTTGGCTGGACTGGGCCATGGTGGTGCTGGGCTGGGCTTTAGGGCTGCTCTGCTGAGCCAGGGGGCTCTGCTTCTCTGAGGTGGGGGCTGACGGAGGGTTGCCGATCTCTGTGATACACAACAAACACGGCAAATAAGAAAAATGGCATCAAAGCTAACAGTTTTAACAGGCTGTTTGGCGTTAAATGATTATTTTCGGTTGTTGGTTTCGGACGATGGAAACCAGTTTGATGAGAAATGAGACAATTATTACAGAGTTAAACCCAAATAAAGAGCTTAAAGAAGCTAAAACGCCTCATTAAGGAGAATGGAAATAAATATTTATTGAACACGGATTTAGTTTGATTAAACAACGGAAACTTTTCTAGCTTTCTATGAATCTGAGATTCACAGAGAAAACAGCCGCACATCCTGACTGAAGTTATGCGTGTTTCTTTGTTTTCAGTCTGCATTTTTGAATCTGTCTGCTTTCAACATTTCTACGATCTATTCTTTCTAGTTTCCTGCCTCAGCCTGAGCAAACTTACAGCAAACGACAGGTTCACTGCACCTGGAGGAGAGGAGTGAGGAAGACGAGTTACAGCAAGTTTTTGGCCTCTTAGATGTTCAAAATGGGAATAACACATTATTTTCCCCGTTATAAACAGAATTAACAGATAATATCAGACTAACATGAGCAGATGAAGCAAGCGAGTCACATAAATCAGGTTAGATATCTGTATTTAGATAAAATCCCTTCCTCCGTTTGAACGCTGGAAGGTGGAATAACATGAGGAAGTAAGGAAAGGAGTCAGTGATCTCAGACACTGAGCAGAATGACATCTTCAGACAGACATTACCCCCTGTCCACTGCTGTAGCATCTATGAACCTAATGGGGTTAAAGCACTGATATAACCTTAAATGCTACAGAGCAAAGTCAATTTACAACAGGAGTTCCCAAACTGTTGGTTCGGGACCCACATGTGGGTCATGAGATCATTTCACGGGGTCGCAAGATTAAATTAAAAAAAATATGGAATTTTTATCATGGCTCTCACAATTAAACCATTAACGAAGAAATAAATCTTAATTCTTCAACACCATAATGAATAAATCCACATTAATCTTCCATATTTGTGAAGAGCGACTGTTTTCAAACCGTATATTCAAAGGATTTGGGAAGGTCAAGAACACCAGTATGTGTCATCTAGTGTGCTGTGGCTCAAAAAGTTTCAGAACCAGTGCTTTATATAATAAAACCCACAGTTTTCCTGTTTTTCTTTGTTGTAAATAATGTGAACAGAATAAATGAAAAATAAGACACTAAATCTCTGCAGCCCGGAGTTTCTAAGCCGGGAGGGAACAATTAAAAGGCCGGTACAGCAGGTCAGATAAATTGATTTATTGATTATAGATTTATATAAACTATAATAGATTGAATTATCCGACCTTCATCTACAGATCAGATCCTCTCAGATTTAAAAGGTGAATCTGTGTTGAAGCGATCGGCACAGACTGAGCATGTGCAGGTAGGTCTGTCCATCTGTCCATGCAGGATGGAGGTCAGGTCTGTTTGCTGCAGCAACGCTAAGCCGGTTACGCGTGTGTGTACGAGTGTGTGGCCGTGACCAGGTAGGAACTTTTCGGGATTAAGATCTCATCTCTAAAAAGCTGTTTTGGCGAAGATGCAGTGTTTGCTCACCTTCCTGCGGGATGATCCTCAGGGTGACGCTCAGGCCGGCGTCTTTGATCAGCTTGACGATGTCGGCGTGCGGCATGCTGACGATGGACTGGCCGTTCACCGCCAGGATGCGGTCGCCCACCTTCAGCTTCCCGCAGCGGTCGGCCGGGCTGCCCTCGATGATGCGGCCGATCTTGTGCGGCACGGCTGTGGGAGGACTGAGAGGTAAAGACGTCTCGGCGGCGGATCGCTCCTGTGCCTGCTCGCTCTCTGACTGTCTAAATGTCTGTGTTTTGCTGTTCACCCGAGGCTTACGTAAGGCATCCAGGATTTTTCTCTGTGTGTGTGGGCGGCGTGCTGATGCTCACGGCAGCCAGCCAGAGATGTGTGTGACTGACACGCTGTGGGAGGCCATGTTTAAATGATGAGCCAGACTGAGAGGTGCTTCACTCTTTATTCAGCCATGACTTTTTCACAAACCTTTTTTCCTGACGTTTGACACTTCCCCCGACCCCACTAGAGGCTGTGTGGTGGCTTACGCGCTCCTACGAGGCTTTACGCCGTGTTTGGCACTTAAACGGCTGTTAGCGCAGAGGAAAGGACGCCTGATGGTACATAAGCATCTACTTGACTCCTCAGAGCCACTAAAGCTGATCACAGGGCTCACCGTTGGTCGCAGCTGTTTCAGGCCTGTTGAGCGAGCTGATGATGACGAAGCCGAAGCCTTCACTCTCCTTCCGGCTGATGATAACGTCGCTGGGCGAGGCGTTGGCGGCCGGCGGCCCGTCCGAGGCGGCAGCCGCGTTGCCGGCGGTGGGAGCCTGGCTGGTGCTGTTGGCGTAGGTGAAGTCGCTGCGCGGGGAGCTGTGCTGCGTGGAGACGGAGCCCGGGCTGCGACCGTTCTCCGGACAAGACTCGCCTGCAGGGGGAGGTAGAGAGCTGGAGATTCAAACTGGAAAACCACAGGTTTATTACAACGCAGCATTTCTGGAGAAAAAATGTCACTTAACTACCAAATTATATAAATATGACGAAACCTAAAGAGTTCATTTTGTTTTGACTGCATGAGAATCGCTGAATGCTGCGTTCAGTGACACTTCCTGAGCTGAAGGAGATGATTAAGACGGAATGAAGCAAAGTGAACCTGGTACTGATTCATAAAAATAAAATCAGATAAATATTTATATATATTAGATTTAATATGACAAAGAGCTATCTGGAAATCCCTATCCCAAACGTAGGGATGCTGTGTAAAATGTAAATAAAAACAATGATATGAATCTCATCCACTTGTGTTTTATTCCCAGTGGAACATAAACATGTTAGAGACTAAACCAGACATTTTACCATTTCATGGAAAATATGAACTCATACTTAACCCTTTTCATTCTGCGATACCATTTGCTAGAGTAAATCTTTCAGTGATTGTCATGAATCTTAGTAAAGAAATGATTAAATAAACCTGCCTGAACTGTCTCTACCAGTTGGTTTGGGTATGTAACACCTAAAGAAAGTGTTTGCTATCCCGTTTCACAGCTTATACTTTATTATTACCCTTTATCTCAACTATTTGCTAAAAAACCTTTATTCGTATTTTTCTTGTTCAAAAGAAAAAAGAAAACATTTCTTTCTTGCTTTTTTTCTTAGTGTGAAAGTTAAAGGGTTAATCTGATGGGAATGGGAGATAAAAGATTAGAAAAGTAGTCGGTTCAAACAGAAAACACCTGAAGATGCATTTGACAACTCATTGCTAACATGACAGAAGGAGCATTTCAGAGAGAAGATGGAAAGAAGGACACAGATTCGCCAGTCTGAGTCAAAGTGTACGTAGTGGAACAATTCAAGAAAAATGTTGCTCAATGAACCTCAAACTGCATCCATCACTGCAGCAGAAGCGGTCTGCCTCCAGTCCAGACCTGCAGCCGGGACTAAACATCTGGATCACCATGAAACATCTCACTTCCCAGGTGTTTGCAGAGCATTGTTAAAATGTCTCAGTCTCAGCATCTAATATGTTGTCTATGCTCTATTAGAAATAAAACATGGGCTTAATGAGGTTTATAAATCATATTTTGCACAGCTTACCAGCAACTGGGGCTGGAGATGTAATAAAATGAAAATAATGAATTTATTGAATAAGGAAATAAAAAGCATTGACGGCCCTTGAACTTTCCCACATTTACACATCTGTCAGAGTAACACAGCAGTGCATCACTGAAGAGGAAAGAAAAAAATTATTTTCACATGTTTTTACAAATCAAAGCGTGACCTTCATCTGCACTTGCAATACTACAGAAGCTACAGCTGCATGTGTTTTGGGGCATGTTAGAAACAGATGTGCACAGCGAGAGACTGAGATGTTTGCCCATGCTTTGCTGAGCGGCTCTCAGTGAGCAGCAACGTTTCCGCGGCTCGTCAGCTGGAAGTCAAACACATGTAAATAGTTCTGGCTGCATGTTTAATCGTTTGTTGTTGGAACGTCTCAAGTCTTTCCAGCTTCTAACAGCTTTCCTACATGTTCCTACCAGCTTCCCTTTGCCTGCTGAGGCAAAGCATGATGCTGCCAACACCATGTTTCACATCAGGGATGGTGGGTTAAGTTTTAAAAAAGATCCTCTTTTATCTCATCGGTTCTTCCAAGTGTTGCTGTGTCTCCTTTATTTGTGATGGTTTTCCTTCATAACTTCATGCCAGACTCTCACAGAACAGCTACAGGTACTACTCATAAAATCAGAATATCCTGAAAAAGTGCTGTTTCTGTGACTTCAAAGATAAAATGCATACATATAGACAAATAGTATGCAAGTCAATAGGGGTGGGAAAATTGAATTGAAATTTGTTAGTTCACAATTTTAAAATCTTTTTTTTTGGCAAAAAAAAATCTTTGTTTTTCCTCAAAAATGCTAATATTTTTAAAAACAATTTTAAAATTTAATTTTCATTATTATTTTATTTATTCATCTTTTTTAATTGCATTGTCGGGCATTATAGCAGCAGAATGTTGGTCTGGCTACTGTGTTGTTTTTTCCCAATTGAAATTAAGAAAAAGGATTTTTGTAAATGTTTTTGTTTTTCTCTACCCAAAAAATCTGCAATTCAAAGAATCACAAGAATTACACTTTAAATTAAATCGGAAAAGGAATCGAATTGGGAGGAAAGCATAACATCCCAGCCTAACAAATTTATATATATAATTCACATTTTTACTGATAAGTATTTGCAGCCTCAGAAAACCTAAAATTAAAAACCTCTGAAAATGACAATATTCAATAAATAAATGGATTTTAATTACACAAATCTCAGGTCGCTGAAAGTAAACTCTTGAATTTGTTTAATCTTTTATGTTGAAATGCCTGAATCCATGAAATTCTTTATATTCAGCTACTGATTAGATGATTTCTGGTTGCACTGGGTTTAATTTATGGGAATAAAGACTTCAAAATAATAACAAAAAATAATAAATAAGGACTAATTTTAGTGGTTTTAATGTGATGCTCAGTACTCGCTCCCCTGGAAGTTCTGCCAGGATTTCAGCTCTAACTTCGTGTCTCTGCACTGCCACTATAACTACATGTTGAATTTTCTTACACCAGCAAGTGAACAAATAGTTTTTTACCATAAGGGGGAAAAAAAAAAGAAAAAACATGTAAAATGTGGAGTTGTGGTGCAGGAAGTCTGAGCAGAGTCTGACACTTTGTAAAGTGCTGGTGGGAGTCAGACAATTAGGATGGAAGTAAAGGCAGCAGAAGGTGCCAGGCATGAGTCAGACAGGAGCTTTAGGTGGAGAAATTGACAGAGAGGGTGGATGGAGTGGGAAGAACTGGATGGATGAAAAGAGTGTGTGCTTGTGCGTCTGTGTTTGCAGGGAGGCAGCGATAATGAGAACAGGAGTGGAAAAGGTGTCTTCCGAGACTGCAGGCGTGAAACCACAAAGGCAAAGAGGCTTGTTGAATGACCAGAGAGGAACCTGTGTTTAAAACAAGTCTGCTTCTTTTGACCGACCTCACTTTGTAATGCACCGGTTTTTTAAATTATTATCGGTGCCAGTTCTGTAAGCATCCAGGTACGTATATTACTGTTTGTATGCAGTTATTCTACGCTTCAAATATTAGTTTCCGTCCTAACATTCGGTCTCTAACTTACAGCCTCGACTCAGTCCTCACTAAACTCAATCAGGAGAAGTGCGCTTTAACTTCTGTAATAAAAGAATTGTAATATTTGTCCAACTGAAAATGAAAGGGAACCACCCAAAGCCCACTTTGGAAGCGTAAAACTCAGGCATAATTTCACGTAAAAACTTCAAATGGGTCACAAAACCGAGCTTTTTTTGTCTGACAGGGCTAACTTTTCACATATAGTTTTCACACGATCACGGTTCAAAGGAACAGTATGTATAAACTACTGACATCTAGTGGTAGAAGAAGTGCATTCAAAGCACAGTTGTGAATGGATGGTGCTCATCAGAGGACAAAACTCTTCCAAACTAACACGGTTTCATCCAGTGGCCCCTATCTGAACTGCAGGTAACTACTGTACCTCATCATGTGTTTCTTCTAGGGAACATTTAAAGCATTAATGATCCCAAACAGTGCTCCAGCTGCTATCAAACAAAGCTGGTGCTGTAGCAGCATAAATGGTTCAATCTAACTGGAATGTGATCATATACCAGTAGAAACAGTTTTTAATGATACACTTAGTTTATACTTACTTGCCTTTCATCATATCCGACCATCTTCCTAAAAGTTTTCTCAGTTTTCTCTGAAACGTCCAAAGAGCACACAGCAGCTTCCTATTTCTCCTTCATTTCCGGCTGCACCCATTATGCACACATATCTCAGTGGGAATATCAGGAATATTTTCAAAAAGACTTCCAGGCAACGTCTTTCCCGCCTGCTCACCTGCCGGCAGCAGCCTCCGCCTGATGACCAGGTTGACCTGGCCGTTGCGCGCCGCCCCGTGCATCAGGTCGATGACGTATCTGTGGGGCTTCCCCACCACCGGGATCCCGTCCACGAACAGCAGCTCGTCGCCGGGCCGCAGCCGCCCGTCCAGGTCGGCGGGACTCTTCTCAATGATCGCCCCGATCAGGATCTGTTGATCGCAGAGACCGTTAAAGGAAGCAGAGGATACGACTGTGCCACGTGCATCACTACAGCTCTGTGGAGGACCAGGAGAACCATCCAAAAAGCAATGCAGCATTTTCAAGCTGATTAATTGTAAAATAAAATATGCATTACTAAATATAATTCAAATTCCACAATTAAATAATAAGAAAATAAATCAAAATTTCCAGCATTTTATAATTGCACGTTTGAAATGGAATAATAAAATAGGAATTACAAATTGTTTTATTAATATATTGTTTTGATTGAAAAATGCATTTTTAAATTATTTTTCTAAAAGCAGAATTACATGACCCGATTTATAAATCTGATAGAAATATGTAAAAACAGAAATTCCCTTTTCCATTTCCTTTTCCGCCTCACATTTTTAAATCCTTTTTGTAAATGCATTTCCTAAACGCTTCACCGCCTTCGTTCAGGTTTTCTGTGACTCTTCTGGGCCCTGAACATGTGGGGCCCAACGTGGAGCGGCTGTGATTGGCTGAATGTTGTTTTAAGCATGTTCAAATGTGCAAAAGTAATATGCTTTGGAAATGTGATTTCTTTTTTTATAATCTAACTTTTGAATTAGAAAATATATTTAATAATACATATTTTTATTTCACAATTAATTAGTGCTGTATTGCTTTTTTGATGACTCTCCTGCTCCTCCTTAGAGCTCAGCATCCTGACTGGAATATTATTGTGTTACTTTGACAGAGAACACAAGGAAGCATCCAGAGCCAGCACTCTCTCAGGGTTAAAGGTCAGGGTTAGGAGTACAGAGTGTGTCGCGGGTTAAAGGAGGAGAAGATGACAGGGTTCCACGCCCATCGCCATACGAGCCTTCTCACGCGTCTCCGGACTCACAGGCTGCCCGGCCTCATCACCACCCAGCACCCGGAAGCCGAAGCCCGACTTCTGCCTGCGCAGGTTCACCTCCATGTTTTGGTACTCCGCTCCTAAAAAAGCCAGAGGATCCCCGTTAGACCACGCCGCTGCCATTTCAGCTCAGTCCCTGCAGGAAGGAGGCTTTTACCTGAAGGATCCACTGGGAAAACACTCCTCGGCTGGCTGGTTTCTGCAGAGCAAAAGACGGGAAACCCATGAGAACAATAACAGAAAAAAAGGGTAAAAACTTACATTAACACGGATATCAACAAAGGCACACACAAGTGGACGGCGGAGCAGCAAACACAGATGCTCCCGCACGCAGAAAGACTCCGCCTCAGCATTAATGTCACCGCAGAATCTCAGCATCATCCATAAAAGTCAGGAAGTGCTTACAGCGAGTAATCCACCTGCTCATTATTTACAGTGCAAGGTGAGATGTAGGCGCTGATCTGCAATCAGGGGCTTCGCGCGACGCCACCAGACGAGCGCGGCCGCAGACGAGCGCGGCCGCAGACGAGCGAGGCCGCAGACGAGCGCGGCCGCAGACGAGCGAGGCCGCAGACGAGCGAGGCCGCAGACGAGCGCGGCCGCAGACGAGCGAGGCCGCAGACGAGCGAGGCCGCAGACGAGCGAGGCCGCAGACAAGCGAGGCCGCAGACGCACGGCTGCGGATGAAAAATTGATTCCAGTTGTATCTGTTTTAATCACGGCGAGCGCTCTGCTGGGACGCAACAGGAGCCGTGAAGGAGGAAAGTCATGGCTGCAGAGAGGCAGGTCGCACAGCTGTGATCCCCGCAACACATCTGGGACTCAACAACGTTAGAAAAGCAACACCTGCGTTTAAAACAATGCTTCTTAACTTATCTACTCAGCCAATCACGTTGCAGAAACTACACACATCTAGTCATGTAGTCATGGTGAAGACTACATATTGAGGTCAAATTAATAATTGATCATGTAAATATAGAAAGAGTTAATTTAGTTAAATTACTTGGTGTGATCTTAGACTACAACATCTGTTGGAAACAACCACAAATTAAACATGTTGTTAGGAAAAACAAGCCACATAACCTGCAAAGCTCTGAATATCTAACATAGTGAATAAATTTTGCCCTACATGAGTTACTGTGTAGAGAAATACTTATAGTAATAAAGTAATATACAAACAATAAATACAATGCAGAAACAGGCCATTAGAGTCATAAATATGTTAAATGTGTCAACTCACTGTTCTTAATGTTTTATTTGATTGTATAGTGTCCTTGTGTACTCTGATAAGCCGCTTTTTAAATAAAATTTATTATTATTATTATCATTAATTAATGCAGGATATAGAGAACACACAAATACACGCTCCAGCAGAAAACCACACCGGGTTTCCCTCCTGTTAGCTAAGAACAGGAATCTGAGGCTACAATTCACTCAGACGCACCAGAATTTCATCTTGTTCAAGTCCAGACTAAAACCCATCTGTTCAAATATGCATACAACTTATAACATCTTTCATCACGTCCCCACTGTTCTCAACCAGTTGTTATTATTTATTTTGGCCTTCTAGTGTATCTTTCTTGTTTTCTTTTTTCTATTGTACCTATGTTTTTATTGTTTGTACTGTAAAGTGTCTTTGGATGTCATGAAAGGCGCTATCAAATAAAATGTATTATTGTTATCATTATAAACCTCTGAGGAATGTTTCCATCAACTTGTTGGACCTATGAAACCAAGAATTAAGGCAGATCTAGAGGAAAAAAGGGTCCAACCTGGTACTGGAGCGTCGGAGTGATAACATGGTGGTGAGTTTGAGATTTTTCAGTTTCTATAATCTTCATCTGAAATGCTTCTAAAATGTTTCCATGCTTACTGGTTCTGGTTAAGTCTATTCACAGGAGGTAGCTCATCCTTTCCTTCTCCCATCCAGGACACTCCATCTTTTATTTGAATGGCTGTCTAACAACATTAAAGAGGATCTGAAGAGAAACTCAGAGCAAGCATTTCCATCTACACAACCCCTGCGGGACGTTTCATATTCATCTGTTTAGAGTTACAGAAAACCGAGTTTAACCGAGTCAGATCCCAGCATCCACTGGGACGAACACAGCCTCGGGGTTGTGGCGGTGTATGAAAGGTTGCAACCCACTTCACCCACCACCAGCGAGGGGAACAACTGGAGCGCCTTAAATGTTTCTCTGAGCCTTTTCTGCATGAAGTCTCAGCAGAGCCTCAGACCCCTGACCTTCACTGATCGCTGCATGACGAAGCCACGCTATCAATAGAAATCTCACCGCCTTAGCATCAGAAACAAACAGCAGCTGCTACATCCCCAGCATTTAATAGCCTACAAGTCATTTTACAGACTTTGTTTCTCATATATGAGGGTACATAGTGTTAAATTTACACTATTGCATCGGAAGCTCCCACAGGGCCA
Source organism: Craterocephalus amniculus (assembly GCA_036024015.1). NCBI lineage: Eukaryota > Metazoa > Chordata > Actinopteri > Atheriniformes > Atherinidae > Craterocephalus > Craterocephalus amniculus. Next base: position 18,913 of record JAVQJG010244050.1, on the reverse strand, counting down.
ATAGTACACCCAGAACTGTTGAGGACTATGAACTTTTATGACTTAAATAGCATCTATAGGTCAAGTGGATGAAATTCCACCTGGTTGCTAAAAGTTGCACTTTGGGTAATTAGCATAATTAGCATAGTATGCAAACGGATATTCAAGAACTAGTAAATGGCTACTACTACTATATCTCAAAGCTTATTGCCTAAAGTTCAAGTGGCTGCAAATAGTGTAAAACTATCTTCTGTTTTAGGTTTGAGCATGCTATTTATAAAAATATTGTATTAATTAGTGATGAAGAAACATTAATTTGTGCGTATTTAAACATGCACATCTCCTCTAACAATGAAAATCAAAATATTTCCCACGGATTGAGTCATTATTACCTAATTCATGAAAATTATGCTAAGGAGCAATGGCTGCAGGATGCCTTCATGGTAATAAATTAACTTCTGGGCATCACTGACATAAATCTAGACTCTTAGATTACTGTTTTTAGTGAACTAGAAGCCAAGTAATAGCCATTTATTATTTTATAAACCAAGTGGAATTTCATCCACTGGACCTTTAGATGATATTTCAGTCATAAAGTTCATAGTACTCAACATTTCTGGAATCAAGACATTTCCAATGGACTATACTGCAGCTGTAGGTGGAGTTCATGTGAGGAGGCATCAGATTTAACAGCTAAGTAGCATCAATTCAGAAGAGTCTCAGAATAAAACCAAGACTAAGCAGCTGGTAATTCTCACAGGCGGGGACTGTTTTCTGCCTACAAAATGCCTAAAATGTAGAATAAATTAGAAATGCTGTGATGCATTACAGTTAGGCTACGTAGATGGATCAATAGTTGTCTTATAAGTATGACTAAATAACTTGATGCAACTAGAAAATGTGACTAGAATCAGAAAGATGCTGAGATCCAGAGTAGAAGCTCAGAGCAGCAGGTCCATCATCACGTCCAGATCATCACTGAGGATGTGAGACAAGCTGAGCTCATTGACGCAGTTCTAAGGTTTACAGTCCATCTTATGCAGCTCTATGAAAGCCTGAAAGATTCATAATTAAATAAATAAATTTGACGTTTTGAACTAAATTTTAATAAATAACAGACAAATTAAATTATAACCGGCACTGCTGTCTGCATGTTGGATTAGCGGCCATGATGACCATGGTCTCGGAAAACGAATCAATCTCAAAGGATCAAGTGGAGGTCCCGCTAGCTATGACTGACAGCTGAAGTAATTCTGCTGAAAAACAAAATTATGAAATAATGAATGACACCATGAAATAAATAAATAAATAAATCTTGACAAAATAAAAAAAGTATTATAAAAAGTATGATCTTGTATATAAAGTATAAGTACAAGTATATAAAGACGCAAATGAAGAAATACAGAGGAGGGTATATCAGAGGATCCAGGATATTTTGCCATGAAGAGTTAAGCTCAGACCGTATTTAAAATATTTTTTGGTTGAGTGAAAACTATTAATCAAGTCTGCATTGGGGCTCACCAGGATGATTTGTACTTAGGACACAGAAAACGGTGCTACGTCCCTGCAGAGGAGTGATATATGCCCGGGCAGTGAAAGGTCAGCTGCTGGGTGTTTATTCATGTATGCACCTCGTTTCTGATGAGAGCTGCAGAATTACAACACCTGGATGCTCAGATACTCTGAGTCAGAGTAAACACACAACTTTCTGCAAACTTTAGGTGAATATTTAACGAGACAAAACTTCTGAAGGTGTTCAGGGTTTCTGTGGAGCCATTCCCTGAAGACAGGAGTGTTTTCACCTGCAGGAGCAGCTCTGGTACTTACGCCTACTCTCATAGATTGTTCTGGACTTCTCAAATAGGTCATATGGATCTGGTTTAGCCAGCGCCAAGGCCTCGGTGGCTGAGTCCGGGACCGAGGCCCTGTGAAGATGCTGTGCTGGGAAAGGCATGCTGTGGGAGATAACGGGAGCTGACAGGCTGGTCTGAGCGGGGCTGCTCTGGCCCTGCTGGGACTCCCACTGCTCCAGCACCTGCAAAGCACAGCGGCATGAGGGGTCAGTGTTTCCCTTTCAGCTCCCCGTTCGCTCGGTTAACATGGTGAAAACACTAGAAACTGAAGAAGAGTTAGCTTTGAGGAGTTCACTAATCCTCACTGAACGCACAGCTGCTAGACTGTCAAGCTTTGTTGGTCCTCACATGTTTCTCACAGTGAAGCAGAGGAAAAAATCCATATTTCCAAACAATGATGCTGCTTTTAATTAGTTTATTGATTGTTTAAAAAACCCTGGAACACAGACTATGATGCATGATTTATGGAAAACACATATGCACAAGCATTAAAACCGCTGAAGGCTGAGATGGAAACACTGATTATCGACATGGATTGTTCCCCAGGGGATCACATTTCACATGAGTCTGCAAAATGTGACAATAAACAGTGTTTAAACTCCACATAACTCCACTCATTGCGATGCATTTTCCCAGCAACTGGAGCTAATGTTAAAGAGGAAAAGTCCAAAGCTCGACAGATCTGCTTTGCTTTGCTTATGTTCAGTGATGATTGGAAAGTTCCTATCAGGAGCTTAAAGAAGCAAGAAGTTAGTGAGGTTAGCAGCTGGAACTTCCAAGTTTCTCCTCATGTTTAGCCTGATTTATCATATAATAAGCTGCTTCCTGTTTTTATGGTGGACAATTATCCGTTTTTTTTAGCACTGATTTGATAGAAATATTTGTAAATGTGCAGCAGTCCATCACAGCAGCAGCTTTGATGCGTCAGATATGCCCGGCCACATGAACAGATGCTGGACCGGAGCGAACAGCGAGCCGTCTGAAAGCGAGAGCGGCTGCATATGCTGCGGGTTGAACACTGAGAAATGCGCGGCGTCTAACAGGAAACGGACTGTACAGCGTGATCGTGTGTATGCTGCTGTTGGGAGATTACTGCATCCTGATCACTCTGTTTGACGACCTGCTGCTCACATGAACAGAGAAAAACTGCAGGCTTTTATTAGATGCATTATAAGAGCTGCATCATGAAGTAGCTGATACCTGTCCGCTCTCTCTTCCTGACTCCACATTTCCTTCTCTGAGCTGCAGATTGATTTCCTGATAGCTAATTAAACTTGGACTGAACTGTGTGGGTAAAGAGGAAGATAGTAAACAGGCTTTATGATGTTCACAGCTTCGCTACAGTCATCCTGGGAGAGATGGAGGACGCTGATTATGCAGAGAGGGAGCTGGAATGATATAAAACAGAGGGATTTTAAGGGACAAAGTATCTTAAAAGCTCTATAGTTGGGATCTGGAATGTGGGCGACATGAGCTGGGGTCAGGAAGTGGTCACTGCCGCGCTGGGAGGACGTCCAGGCGTGAAATGGATTACACACACAGTCGCACTAAGTGAAACAAAGAAAGATGGGCTGAAACGCCTGTGTGGAAGCATATGAGCGTGACAAATACATATAAACGACCAGCGTGTCTGATCTAAGAGGGCGTTTAGCGAGATAGCGTCACTTAGTTTCTGTGCAGAAGGAGCTCGGGACGAGCTGGCAAAGACACCAGAGGACGGATTTAGCTTTAATTGGCTAAAAAGTAAATACAGATGGAGCGAAAGACAAATGACAGCGCAGCGGCTGAAGGGTATGAAAGAGCAGAAAAAGCTTTTAAAAGGTAAGAAATGATAAATTTCATTAAATGAAAAAAAATCAGATGAAATCGGGGCCATGCCAAGAAAGTCTCATCAAAGATGGATAGCGGCACTATTCCTGTAGCATAAAAACAGAATGCCCTGAATCAAGTCATACTTGCAGAACTAAAGTCTAAAGTCACCATAAAATGGTTACGTTCACTTTTTGTGCTCTCATAACAATAAAGAAAGTCTGAATATCATATGGAAGCTTTAGCAAAAGCCACAGACATATGGCGAGTCATCAGTGGAGTTAGTAGAAAGGTCATTCCTATATCTCACAATCTGCAGCTGTTAATGTTAGAGTGAAAACGACGTCATTCTGATGATTAAAACAGCAGAAATGGGGAAAATCCTGATTTATGAGGCGGATTTATGTTACCTGCTTTGGGGTCTTCCATGGTGAATAGTGACCTGTAATGTTGAGAAAACAAAACATGCTTTAGGCTAAAAAAATGATGGGAAAATCAACAAAAAGACTAAGAAAGAAATATTAACGAAAACATCTAAATCACATGGAAATGACAAATAGGTGGCAGTAATGGCTGGCGAAGAGGGAAAAGACATCTGGGAAGAAGAGGATGGCGAATAAATATGTATGAGTGACATGCTGTGGAAGAGTGAGATTAGAATAAACACTCAGAGGGTGGAGAATGAAAAATGATTTTTCTTTTTGCTCCGATTTAGGAGGGAAAAAAGAGAAAATAATAACTGCATCATGAAATCTGCATGGCAGGAAACAGAAGCGTTCATGTTCTACTAAAAACCGAAGCACCCCCACTGCTGTATGAGGATAAGATCTATTTTACCAGAAAACCTAAAGGCATCAAACTGCCTGGATGAACAAAGGCGTCTTAAAAACATTTGAGTGGTATTCACGGTTTTTAGGCCTTATGCCTTACTCGGGACATTTTTGTCTATTTTTCAGAACTTTCCTTTTTTTTACTTTTTGCAATAACTTCTGTCTAGACAAACTTTTCTATCACGTCTTTCATACTCTGTTGATAAATCTAGTACACTGTAAAATGTAACATTAGTTTTAATAGAATTATTTTTAACCTAGTTGTTAGAATTACTAATCTTAAATAAGTGATATGAATTCAGGAGTGCAAAATGTTTAAAAATTATTGTAATTAAGTTGAACCAGTGTTCATTTAAGGTTGGGAGGAATGGTGATGGTGGCAAAGCAGCATTTCCCACAATGCTTCACTTTTATAAACAACCAATCAGAGTTAATTCACTGTATGAAAGCTGCACATTTACTTTAACAATACACTTTTAAATTAAACAATACTTTTTAAAGTACTTTTTTTTCCTTCCTGCTGGGAGGAAACCAGTTCTTAGTTAACAGACAGGAAAAGTCCATGCTGAAGTTAATCGGCAGTAATCCACCACTCATAGTTTTAGTAAATAAACATCTTCTGCTCATCCCTGTGATTAAACTAGTTTCTGAACCGCAACAGAGATGTCAGTGGTCTGACATTACTGAGAGCATAAGCCCCCCCAACATCTTGTTGCAATGCAAGTGAAATGTTGATTTCATAGAGTATTTTAAGCAAGATGAACTTAACAAAATAAACGCTAAGTTCAACAAACTAAAACCATTCTAGATGATTGTATTCATTCGCTCCACTGAATGAAAATGTAAGTTTTAAAGGCAGCAAGTTTGCATATATTTTTTTTAAGATATTAGATTTTAGAGGACCCTCTACTGACCTTTGTGGCCAAAACCTTCTCTAAAATCTTAAACAATATTTTTTTCTGCATTTTTAAATCCATAAATCATTTAAACAACTCCCATTCTGTTTAAAAACAAACAAAGATTCCATATTTGTAAGTTTGTAGCCCTTTAATATCGTTTGCATTATTAATTGTATACAAACCATTAAACATTTATTACAGTGTTGCAGCTTTGGTGGTTATAAGAGACTTGGATATGCCGAAAATTAGCAACGATATCATCAATATCTTTCAGATAGTATCAGATTCTTCCTCTGGTGACCTTTGTGGCCAAAACTGCCCCAATGACTTTTATCAAAACCACAAATTTAATCGCATTGCAGTTTAAATAATTTCATTCTTTAATGTCAGCACTTAGTCGTGATATTTGACATTTTTGCTGGATTCCGAAAGATTCAACTGGTTTCCCATTGTAGGCAGATACAGGAAAACTGGTACTTTTCCCTGTTACGGATTTTTCTTTTTTTGTGTATGGGTGAAATTATTACATCTAAATCAACATTTTAATGACTAGAAATAATTTGAGGTTGATAATTTTGAGCAGGGCTAAAGGGTTACAGACAAGCATGCTAAAAACAGATATAAAAAAGAAGAGAAACTCTATATTCTCTACAGTAATACCCATCTAAGTTCACTTACAAATGATAGAAGCATCATTTTATCATCTGTTTTTCTTTGCTATTGTATTTCTTGCATTGCTGCTATTTCTTTAATCGCTATTAAAGCTGATCATCTCAAGGAGGCTGGGTCAGAGGAGCTAAGTGAGGAAGCTTTGTGTAGTCTACAAAACTGCAGAAATAGACTAATACCATTTAAAGCCTGACCGAGTATTGCATAACCAAATTTAGTCAGAAGGGTGATTCAGCATCTCAGTGAGACAGATGCAGTGGTGCTGAAGGATCACTGGTGGATTAATTCTGGTACTGTCTTTCCAAACAACTTGGGTCTGACACTCATTTAGATTATAACTAGGCAACATTTGGCTGCTGAAACGAGACGAAGCAGCGGAGGCAGATTCTTAAAGCAGGCGCTCAGATGGAACAGATCTGCTACAGGAGAGGAAACTGTGGAAACCAACATTACTTCATGAGACCTGACTGGAATTTTATCTGACAGAAAGCAACACTACACTATTTTCCAACCTTAAAACTCTTCTTCAGTATAAAAAGATTCCTGTTTCCTACTCCGCTTATTCATTTCATGCCGTCTTTACTCCAAACAAACTGGTCATGTGACCCTCTACGTCTCGTCTGTTGACACTTTTGCAAAATACTTCTATATTAGGGGTGTAACTATTCATTTTAACAACGATTGGATTCATATCAGGGTTTGTGGTTACGATACGATTCATGAATGATACTAGTTCATTTGGAACGAGTCAATCCGAAATGATTCAGTAACTTGAAATCGATTCAGTATATCTATCATTAACTGTTATCAAAAATTCAACCAGTGTGATTGTCATAAATACCTGCATGCTGGACAGTGCAGGGAAGTTTCTCAGTAAGAAGAATCCTAGTTCCTTGTAAAGGAATCAAGTATAAATTCAAAATATGGGTATAAACAAAACAAGAAACAATAATCCATTCACAACTTTTTTTGTTTATATTAAGTTCACCTCACCTTGAATCAACAGGGGCTAAACCATTTGTGGCATTATTTTCAATATTTAAACACATTTTATTTAATGAAAGTACAGTTAGTGGAAACTATATTTTAATGACCTGCTACTTACACTATTTTCTCAACAAAAAAGTGCAAAAATAAAATCTTCTGTGCTTCAATTAGGGGATATTTGAGTTTTTTTTTAATGCAGGTGTTTCAATGACCTGATTTTTATGGGATATTCTAGGTGTAATGGAAACGCAGCTGATGATCTGAACGAATATTGACGAGAAAAAGGGACAGGGTGAAATATTCATTGTGCAGCTGATGTAGAGAAGGACATTTTGTTGTGGATGTTTTAGGTTGACAAGGAACTGGAATAAGAAATAAAACAAGAATAAAACATCACTGAACCAAAATTAGCTAAACAGAAAAACACAGAAGCAGAAAAACCAAAAAACACTCTTTTACATCATCAAGGCCACCAGCTGAATCAGTGAGGAAGGCCCAAACTCACACACTGCATTACACGTTACATTCAACCCCGACACACACATCAGCACACGGCAGGACTGTTTCTGTGCAGCTGTGCGCCTGGAAACATTTGTGAACGAACCGATGATCTTTCAGGGACCCCAGAAATGAAAAAGCTGCACGTAAAAATGCTCTGACTTTTACTTAAGTGGGTTCAGTTTGTAATACAGCACAGCAAGCTAAAGGTCAGACCTTCCTCTTTCTCCTTCCAATCCATTTTGTGGTGACCTTTCGAGAGGTATTCCACACATTGCTGCTTTTAAAAGCATTGTTCAAGCACAACAACCAGAAATCTATCCTGACGATGGAGAGCAATCTGCAGCAAGCAGCAGCAGACATCAGGAGTTTGGGGTTCAAACACAAAATAAAGAAGCACTATTTCCTCCAATTCACAGGAGTATGTATCATCGGTGCATGCTGCATCCTCCTGATTCAAGTTTTCTCTGGTTTTGTATGGTTCAGATGCTGACACAGTCACAGTATTTGCAAACAGAGAAATCAGGCAGACTCCAACCACTCTGTAAAAACCATCTCACTGGAAGTGGAGGCAACATGTACATATAGTGGTCAGTAAATTAGAATATGCCGGTATAAATTTGTTTGCAAGATTTTACTTTCAGAGGCCTGACATTTTCTATTTAAAATCCTTTTTTCCTCCCATTGATTTCAAGCAATATTCTAATTTCCTGAGTTTTTTAATTTGAGGTTTTCTGAAGCTGCAAATCTGATCAGCAAAATCTAAACGAGTGTATTGATTTCATCATTTATGTAGAATTGCCTGAATTAAACAACTTTTCCAGCACCTGTAAATGACAAAAGTGACTTTTTCCACGAAGTCACGGTTTCCTGGAAGAGATGCCTTTTCCACGGCCGTTCCATGTCTATTTCATCAGCCCGAAAACAAATATGCATGATAACTGCAAGGGGAGGTGAGGACTTAAGCTTCTCCTCCCACACAGGGTCGGCCGCTGAAAAGCTTTCTAGAAAAACGTAAATCTGAGCCGATGTGAAGGACACAGTGAGCAACATCAGTGCAGAGCTCAGCGTGGGCGGCGGTACCTGAACTAAGACACAGACAGAAGAGAGGGGCACTACCAGGCAGCACACCCACACAGGCGTACCAGCAGGGATGTGCAGATTCATAATGATACATCAATACCAGCTTTCTATGTTCTAATATAGCTATTCAAGTTAGAACATAAAACTGATGGTGGTAAACTTAACATTTTAGTGTATGGTGACAAACGTGTGTGACTATTATTCAATTTATGCTTATTATTAATGTTTTCAAAGTGATTTTCCAAACATAATAAGCTTTTGTACCAAGTATCGGATTGGTATTGCTGATACTGGCTTGAATTTTACTTGGCATGGGATCGTAAAGAAAGTCTGTGGTATTGCACAGCAGTGGTAAGCAGACATGTAGCTGCAGAGCCTGAGGCTGTGAGCGGAGTCTGGTAGGAATGAGCTGTCCGCGGTGCTGAAAGCTCTCACACCGAATCCTAATCAGATGTGTCAGCTCGGCTGCACGGAGCTGCAGGAACCCCGCGGAGCCCAGCTCGCGTTTAACCGCTGACCTCCCGTGCGACTCTATGTCACCACTTTCTGATTCACGCGAGATTCCTCCAACTCTGAGCTTTCACACCGACAGGTAGGAGAACGCACGAGTCATCTCCTGCATCGCCCGGCCGGGGCTTTGGGGGGATGAAAAAATAAGACTGGATGAAGCCGTGCTTGCTTTTTACTTTATAGTGTCAGATGACGACGTGTGAGTCGAGGCTGCTGCAGATCTGTGGCTTCCCTGCTTCTCCGGACCGGTAAATCATATCTGGCGTGTTGACTGCAAGAAAAATCTACTGGTGTCAGAAGTCTTATGTTAGAGCTGACTCTATAAAAAAGAGAGAAAAAACTATTTATGCTACTTTTTAATGTTAATTTTGAGTGTCAGTGGTTGAAAGGCAGGCCGGCCCTCTGTAGCAGAATGAATCAGGGCACGCCAGATATGGGAGAAGTTGGAAAGTCTTGCAGTTGTCTTGGAAAAAATGTAAAACAAAGTAAAGAATCCAGAGTTTAAGAAAAACAGGATAAACCAGTTTGGGCTTCATTTTTCCATGAGAGGCTCATTATTTCCTTGTTTTAGTTTTCTCCATCCTGCTCGTTCGTGTTCACCTCTTTTCTTTTTTCTCTTTTATAGTCAACATCTAGAACGCATGCACTGATATGTTGGAGAAATCCCAAGGCTCTACTGGGACCTGCTTTGGGACTCTTCCTGGTGTGTCAGCAGTTTTTTCTCTTATCCTTTTCCCCAGGTCCGATCGGTTCCCAGGAAACTTTAATTTTTTTTTTTTATAAGGCTTGAAGTTAGCACAAAAAAGTAAAGAAATTTATGTTTGATTATTTCTACGCCTAATAAAACCAGCTGGTTGTAACAAAGGGGAGAAAAAAACATTTTTTTCCCATTATGGGTACAAATAAAGTTAGAGTGAATGTTTTTCGTGCCAAGTTTAATGCATAGTTAGCTACTAATGCTACTTTATACTTGTAAAGATTGTTTAGAGATGGGTAATTCCTTTCCATGACAATAAAAAGCACTTTCCTTTATCGTGTTATATTATGCATTTATCCCCTTTTGCCAATCTGCCATCTGTGTGTGTGTGTGTGTCATCTTTTAGAAGTTAGTCCTCAACATAAGCTCTGTTTTAACTAAAACCTCCAAACTTTTGATGAGGATGGGAAAATCTGTGCTGAAACTTGTGTTTTGATAAACAGCTGCAGAAGCTGCTTTGTTAAAACAGTTCATGGCATCTGAATCAGTTGTTGATTTTTTTTCTCAAAGCATGCATAATTAGATTCAGAAAGCACAAATGTAATCCAAAATACAGAGGCAGCGTTTGTATTAAGTGGTTAAATGTAAATTCACGCAGAGTAAAACAAATTGGCACAAAGATTCATTTGCATAAGTTGGAAACGCTTCAATGTGAGCAAAACATTTGTGTGCATCCCTGTGATTTATGAATGTGCATACAAAGGCGAGTCAGAGGAGAGACCTGCAGAGACTCGGATATGAATCTGGACTTTGTTCTTTCAGTGAGAAACTCTTGTCTCATCATAAAAAGCTGATGGATGCACATGAAAATGTTTGTGTTCTTCTGAAATGTTCATCTCTAAGGTATCTGCCAGCTTCTTTTCTTCTGTTATATCCACTCATCAGCCACTTTATCAGATCCACCTTTCTACACTGGAAAAAAGGCCACTTGAAAAAACAAAACAAGGTAATTTTGAAAATGAAATTTCTCTTGATTACACTTCTTGGAATAAGACAAAATATTCAAGCCTTACAAAATCTTGAAATAAGCTGAAGAAACTTGTTCTTTGCTACATTTACTAGTATTGTGAAGTTTTGTGTCTCATTACAAGTTTGAGGTGCTCAGAAGTCATATTTGCCTGTTTCTCATTGAAACGTTACTTTTTAGGCGACTGCATCTTATATTCAGCATGATGAGATGTTTGGACAAGAAATAATAAGAATCCACTTGGTAAGAGTTGGGGTTTTTGCAGTGCAGTACCAGGATAGACCCCCTTTTCCCTTCAGAACTGCTGTAATCCTTGGTGTGGTTGATCCAACGAGGTGTTGCTCCATAATGACGTGATAGCATCATACAGTCGCTGCAGACCGGCTGCATGAGTGAATATGGATGATAAAAAAGTTTAAATCCACCTCAGCCAATAGCTGGAAAATCACTTCATCCTAATAAAAGCCAAAATGGAGCGCCTGATTTGTTTAAGACTTGACCAGAGTTAGTTATTCTTCTCCTCTGATCTTATTCTGATGCACACCACCAGCTTCTTTAAACACTAAACTGTATATTTCTTCTTTGTGCTGGGATCTGCGTCTGGGCCTCCGAGCACAGAAACTATCTGCCTCATCTCAGCAACCAGGACTGGATATCGATCCCTGCTTGGCACCTCTACAGTAGAGGAGAGGTCCGCTGGTGAACAAGGCCGACAGCCTGATCCGCTGGCAGAGAGCCTGACTCATCACTCTCATGCTTTATTGAAACTACCTTGTACACACACACACACAATGAATCACTGTCTAGTTACAGCCTGATTCCCTGTAAGGCTGGCAGAGGCTCCGCAAATCCCCCAAACAGACTCACCTGCGGTTTCTACGGTCTCTTAAGCAGCCTCAGGTCGCATCAGGTAAAAGGTCAAAGCAGACATCTGCTTCATAATGTTCAGCTCATTCAGGAGGTGCTGTAGGAGGCTTTATGCAAGAGCGCGGAGGCTCGTGCGCTGCATCGGTACGTGGAAGATAAAACCCGTCAGCCTGGGTGAATCAAACCGTGTGTGTGTGTGGGAGAGAGAGAGAGTGTGTCAGGGAAAGCTAAATGGCCGATCATAGATGTGAAAGAGCTGAAAGTCTCCTGCTAATTGCCGCCCAGCAGCCAACTCAGACTGTTAATGGTCCAGGAAGTCACTAATGAGCCAGAGAGCCGTGCACACATTCACACAAACAAGGACAGTAATTACTGAAAATAGCAATAAAATATACAACAAAACACCTGCAGGCTGCTCTCGACCCGCCCCGGTCTCAGCGGGGCAGTGCTAGGAAGCCAGTCTGAACCTTAATGCAAATGAAATTCAATTGTTTTCAACTCTGAATGGGAAGTTAAACCTAATAATTGTGCAACGGTGTCAGGCGGCAGAGGGGTGTGTGCAGGCTAGGCTAACGGCGGAGACGAAGAGCAGCTACTGACGTCAGTCTCCTGCAAATTCCAACTGATTTATGAGACGTTTTGTTGGCCGGACATGAAAACCAAAAACAAGAGTTGTGCCACAAAGTGAGCAGCTCTGAAGAAGAAAATGAAAATGCAGTTTGGATTATCTGTTTTCTTTGAGTCAGATAAGCATCTATGACTTTTAAATGAAAACGCATCTCTGCTTATCAATTTCAAATCGAATTTTTGGTGACTATTTACTGGGGCATCTTTTAAAAATTAAATGCTGAAAGTCCTTAATTATGTTAAAAAAGTTACACAAAGACCAGTCTTCAGTACTTGAGTTTTCGGTGAGCGTGACATCCATTAAACTCTGAGCTACGAGCTAACAAAGCTAACCCCGAGCTAACGGGATCTAACCAGCTAACAGAGGAAGGTGGACTAAAGATAAGAAGCGCTGTTAAGGCCCATTTATGCTCCCTGACGGACGTAAAAAGGGGCGTCCGTTCCAAACGTCTTCATGCGTCGCTGCCTTCATACTTTCATGCGTCGTTTCTGTTGCTATGGCTAACCTCTGCTAAGAAACAGTGCTGAGTTTATTGTTAACTATGCGATACAAAGTTAGTTTCAGACACCGGTTGGCGGCACAAACGCGCTGCTTTAAAGTTGTTTATAACCACCATCACTCCCTGAACACTGGTAGAGCCTTATTTCTAAAGCTTGTGCAACTTCTAATGTTTTCCTTCTTGTCTTCATTGTTCTTCTTCGGTTTTTCTCTTCCCATTTCTCTTCTTCTTCTTCTCTGGTTTGTTTCTTCTCCACTTTGCTTTACACTGAAACCACGGTTTCAGGTGGTATTACTCCGCCGTCTGCGTCAGGTGACGGATGCAAAAGGAGCCTCAAAACGCACCAAATACGCACGTAATTGAGGCAGAAGACGGACAAAACCTTTAAATGGGCCTTTAGCCAACTAAAAATGCATTTGTGCTACTCTTGGCCTAGTTTTCCTGGAAATCAAATGTACACACCCCTAATTATGAGGAATTTTAGGATTAAATAACATCTAACCAAATTAGTTTGTTTCTCTCCCCCCACAGTTGTCATGAAGGTAAACCTGAGCTTTTAAAGCTAAAAGGGTTGTTGAACCAGGCTGTAAACATGTTTAATTCTGCTGTAAAGTTTGTCTTTTTAACATGGGAGTCAATGGGGACTTTTTCCGATTTGCAGCAGCACCTAGTGGAGAAGGAGGGAACTGCAATTTTTAGTGCTTTAGCATAGGCTTCATGTTTCTAAGCCGGAGGTTGCTGCCTGGTTATGGTACAGGTTTGCTTCCATAGGATGGGGGCTCAGCATGGTCACAGCAGCAACAAAGCATCCCAGTACATCCCAGTACATCCCAGTAAATTCCAGTTAGTGTGAATTAATGAACTCTGTCTAGATGTTCGTGGCTTTTTCTTCTTTCCAATATTTCTGTTGGATCAAATCAGGAAAATCTTGACTTCATCATCACAGAATATTAACTTTCCTCTTCTACAACCCCTCACCTGTGGAACTATTTGTCCTTTTCAGGTTATTTTGCTGCATGATCCCTTTTTCTCAAGAGGCGAACCTGACATTTTCCTCTAAAATGAGCTGTTATGAGATTTCTCCCACCATTTAAAGGCATGTCGCTCTGACCCAGAGTCGTCCTGTCGGGAGACAACCATCACTTACATGCAACTTTAAGGCTGAATAATTACGGTATAATCCAGAAAACTGAAGGGTTTCTTTTTTGTTTCTTCTCCTGAAGTCTTTCCTAATTTCCTAGCAACCTATCAGTGAGGATAAAGCAAAATGGAAAGACCTGCTTTTCATGGACGGGTGTTTAAAATCTAAAACCACCTCTAAGATTTCAGATTTCCTCAGTTTGAATCTGGTCTGATTGGAGACGGATGATTGTCGCTTGTCAAGGCTAATTTAAATGAAGCTAAAAGCTCACTCCCAGTCCGAGCTGACATCCAGACAACCCTGCTGCGGCGCGACTCTTTGTTTTAATTCTCTTCCGCACCCGGTTGTTTCTCCTCCACAGAGTCGCTTTCTACCTCGTTCCAGCTTCTCTCTGCATTCTGAGTGCAGCTAAAAACCTCCGGCTCAAACGAAACGCATTGTGTGTGTGAGTTTAGCAATTATTCATGATTTTCAGTCTCTGAACCTTTGCCTTGCCGGTCATTTCAGCCCTCTGATGCTGGACATTTGGAGAGTGTCGTCATAGCAACTGCAACATAAAGCAGCCATAAAGGTTGTTGTGTCTGTGGGAGTTTCAGAAATAAAGCATAAAAGTTTGACTTTATGCAAAGAGGTGGAGGCTCTATGAGCCGTCATTAGATAAAAAACAAAACAAAACATGACATAATTTCCTTATATGGAGGATTTATTCTCCTCTGGCCTCCTGCCGCAGATGAACTGGCAAATATTTAAAGAATGTGGCGAGACTCTGTTTTCAGTCAGTTTTTAACATGGGAGTCTATGGGGAATTGCTCTGTTTGCAGCAGCACCTAGTGGAGGAGGGGGGAACTGCGGTTTTTGGCACTGGCTTCTTGTTTCTAAGCCGGAGTTTGCCACTTGGTCGTCACCCAGATCTAATAAATGGATAAAATTCACCAGAATATAAAAAAAGACACAAAAAAAACATTTAACCTGTTAGGAAGCTGCTTCTCTAAACATGTAGGTAAAGTCTCAAAAAAATGCCCCAAAATCCCCAGTTTGTGTCCATCGCTGATAAAGGACCACCAGACCAGTGACCAGTATGATGATGATGAGGAACCAAGCTGCTGTGGTTGTTATGGATCTTCCTCATGATGCTGAAGTCCCTGATGGTATAAATCAGGCTTTCCAACCATGTACACAACATTAACTGTTATTAAAAGGACAAAAATAATCAACTGATCAGAAATTTCTTTACTTTTTTGTGCTAATTTTTGCAGACAGCTGGAAACTAGGAGAGATGTAATATTTCCACCAGCATTTTATCAGTAATATTCCACATCCACATCACATCGTCTCTCAGTAAGATGATGGCTTTAGTTGCAGGCTGAATATCCGCATAAACTGTTGTGCGTTTCAGCTCAAAGTGAAATTAAAAAGTGAAAAAAAAGAACCAGATATCTTGGTAGGGGGCAATTTGTCTGCTACGCAGCAAAAATGAAGCAATCAAAGGCGCTAATACCTCTAATCTAAAACTAAATGTGGCATAAAATGGTCTGAAAATGAAAATTCATTAACCAAACTCATTTGTGTGGCAATTAAACACCAACTAAAATTTAATGATAGTGGGTTTCCCATTGAGAAAGAAAAGATGTTTGGATTGAATCATATTAAGTGTAAAATTTCTTTCTCTGACTGCAGCTCAACTCCCACAAACACTTCCTCCCTGGTATCCATTTTAACATTTATATTAATAATCACTCCGCTGGATATTAGCATAATACCCACTGGATTTACAAAAAACACGAATAGAAACAACCAAAAGTGTTAAAGTAAACAGCATCACGCGACTTTTAACAAAAATAACAGATCATCATGTTTGCCACATGAAAACCGTGGATGCAGCATCCTGGCTCAGCCCCGGGTCGCGTTCATCTTCCATCACGCTGACGAGCTGAAGAACAACAATCAGAAAGAGCTTATTGTGATGTTTTCTCTCCCAGAGGGGTCTCCATTCTTTGATCTTAATGAGCTTAAAGTGCTTTTATGGTTAAATCCCAAAAAAAACCACTCAAGAGACCCACAACATCTAAACTCCCTTCCCATCCGAGCGCCCCGTTCTGGCACCTTTTCTTACATTTATTCATTCTAGCACATGACTGTGGCGCCTTCGCCGAGTTTCTCTTGTAAATATGGTGATTATTTCTGCCTTTTAGAGGAAAAACCCCAGCAGATGGTGGGAGTAATTTACAGTTAGATAGGAGTCTTTATGTTGGTCTTCGGGGGCCGTGATAACAGACTGGAGAATTTTTAAACGGCTAATCTGTTGTTGGTTTTGGGAGGAAACCAAAAAGCTGATCTGAGTTTCTCTGCCTCCTGTTTGCTGGCGGGCTCGCCGGCCGAGATGCGGACAGCCTGGAAATAAAGAAATGAACGCGGCGGATGTATTCAGAGGAGGCGGCTGACCTTTGTGGGGGTCTCGGCGGTGTCTGTGGCACCCGGGCGGCTGGCATTACGATCGCTGTGTGACATTACACAGCGGAGAGGAGCAGAATACAGAAAAACAGAAGTAGATGCAGGTTTTAAAGAACAAGTCATTTCTTTAATAATCTTCAGGTAAATTTCCTGATCTGGATCGTTCCCGTCCTGATGACCCCACACTGCTTCCATAATGCTGAGGGCTGGGCTCTGGTGTTTACAAGACACACGTGTCACACAGAGCTCATAATACAACAGACAAAACTTCCAGCTTTTTTCTTGTTTATTGTTATTTTATAAATAATGTCCCCAATTAAAACCTTTATGCAAATACGACGTTTTATTTCAGAAACATGCGTAGGGCGGTCAGACGGCGCATTCTGCCGTCATAGGTAAACATATACCTTATTGTAAAGTTTTAAGCAACAATTGATCATTTTAAACGTTGTTATTTACAAAAAGGAAAGGGAAACTTTTTTGTTTGAGTTTTTCGGCGCCATGTTTGTTTTCTGTATGAAAGTGTAAAAAAAAAGCCTTTGACATGAAGTCTGCTTCAGAAAACCCTCAGCTGAAAGGGGTATTCACCCTTCCCCTCGGTCTGAAAGAGAATCAAAGCGCCCCTTCGTCTCTCATGAACACGGAAAACAGAGCAGAAGGGCAAAGGGGGAAAATGAGACTGGGCCCTTTATTATCTAAACTGAAAATAATGTTAAAAATCTGCTGGAACATGATAATTATTGTGTCATTTATCAAACATTAGTTCATAGTTCAAGGTCCTTTCGTGTTTGTTTTAGCTGCTGAATTAGTGGGAGAAGTGTTATTTGGGATAATTTGTACGTAAAGGAGCGTGGGTGTGAAAAGCCACGGCTTCAGCCTACACTTTAATATTTCAACAACTCGTCACTAAAATCAGTCATTTACTGGTGAAATATGTTTGTTTACTTGGCTTTTGATCTTGTTTTAGAGGAAAAATATATAAATAACTTTCTGACATTGAGACTAGAGTCACTAAAACATCCCTAAACACCATAAACATGAAAATGAAACTTTTTATTGAGGAGAAATTCTTTAACGTCTTTAATGTTTTCTGTTTATCTCGTCTTCAGGATGGCCGTCCTTCCAAGGACACTGCTTTAAATGTATTTTCTACATTTTCTAACAGTGCATGTGCTGTAAATAGTCTCCTGTCCTCCACTCGTCCAGCTTCCTCAGATATTTTAAGGACAAACTGCACGTCATATGCCACATTTCCAGCTCTCCGGGAATCACCTTGTTGGGGAGAAAATCCTATTTTCTGTTTGTCAAAATGTGTTTTCTTTGCTGTTTGTCAGAGATGCAGCCAGAGAAATGGGAACAAATAGTGTGTGTTTGTCTGCTAGCAGCAAATAGAGAAAATTCACAATTTATAACCACTTCTCTGCCTGGTTGTTATATCTGGAATATAATGTTTTTCTATGCTTCAACACTTTATAGGGCATTGTTAGATGGATTTCCAGGAAGACAGACATTTGTCTGAAATGGTCAGGACTGCAGTGAAGATTAAAAGACCTCCAGGAAACATGATGAAGTGCTTAACACCACATTATAGGGATTATAAAACCTGGCTCACTGGAAGAATGAGGGAAAAACCTGAGTGTTGGCTTCAGACTTCTGCACAGAACTCTAAATCCTGCGTCAGTAATGCATTTAGTGTCGGCAAGGCCGCCTTTCTTTAGTCCAGTTTGCTGCTCCAGCCTCAGAAACACAACCATTAGAGGCAAGATGTCGGGCGTTTGTACAAACCGTCCTCCATCGCTGCAGCCAGCTACCTGTGGATCCTGCAAATAGCAGCCTTGTGGAGCGACCCGGGGCACACCACTCTGCATAATCACGCCTGTCAGACGGCAGGCTCGGCCCAAAAACACCTCAGAACCACTTACAGGGAAAGTCGAGGCAAAGCTGGCCAGTTTGTGAGACTTCCCACAGGAAAGCAGCGTTTCTCATCTGTTGTTCATTCTCGTCTCGAGAAACCAGTTTGCACTTCTCATATTCTTATCATTCTGTGATTATTTGTTTCTGAATTACTTCTAGGGTCCCAAAAAACAGAAAAGACATCACTGAGACAAAGGAGGTCGAGATATTGAGACGAATCTGAGACATTATGAGATCTCATCTGTTTCTCCCACTTCTCAAACATTTATATAATAAATAATATACACTCATGGGCCATTTTATTAGGTACACCATGCTAGTAACGGGTTAGACCCCCTTTTGCCTTCAGAACTGCCTCAATTCTTCGTGGCATAGATTCAACAAGGTGCTGGAAGCATCCCTCAGAGAGTTTGGTCCATATTGACATGATGGCATCACACAGGCGCAGATTTGTCGGCTGCACATCCATGATGCGAATCTCCCGTTCCACCACATCCCAAAGATGCTCTGTTGGATTGAGATCTGGTGACTGTGGAGGCCATTTGAGTACAGTGAACTCATTGTCATGTTCA
>JAVQJG010244008.1:0-15595 GCA_036024015.1 Craterocephalus amniculus | reverse complement strand
TGCTGCATTTATGTTTTGAGCTATTTTTAGACTTACATTGTGGAATATGTGCGGTAAAGTCCATCTTTAACCAACGTTGTCAAACATGCTGCTTCCTTGCGGACTTATTTTGTCCTCTGGGTCAGCACAGCCTCCCTTCACTTCCGCAACGTTTTCTTTATGCGTTCAGCCAGAGCAACGCGCCGCAACATCTCAGCTTTAATGACGCTACATGTCCGCTACAGCTCGGTCAGCGAGCGGGACGTTTATAAAAGCGAACGGTATAAAAGACTAGGTCCGCACCACGACTGCTTTCCAGAGTAAGTCTGAACGGTGCTTACTATGTGACGGGAGCATAAAAGTTTTTTATTTAATTAATTTACAAAGCACCGCTAGGAAATAGTGTCACAGTGCAGCTGCAACAGATCACACGCAGCTGCAACGGGAGCAGTTTCACAATGACAAGGGCGTCATTGATCGGATCCGTGGATGAAAACTTCAGGGCCGATCAGAAAAAATTAAAAATATGTGAAAAATCGGCCGTCCGATCAAGCCGATCCGATCGGTGGAAAGCCTAGTCACAACAACTGTAATTTATAAAGTGCAACGCACCTTAAAATTTTATTTAAACCTTGATGAAAATAAACCTGACCACTGACCATTGGATCGCAACATTTTAGCCAAGTAAATCCATTACTATATATCACATAAGAAGCTTAATTTAAAAGCAAACACACAAACATCTAGTATGCGAGTGTGGTTTGAGGATCAGGACGGGGTCAGGAGAAATTTTATGCTTCTTGTACAACTGTGCATGAGTGACAAGGTCAATCGACAGCAGTCCGACAGATTCTCACAGCAGATGCATCGATATGACAGATGCCTGCGATGTTTGGAGGACATCCACTGGCATGTCCTCTCACATCCTCTACCTGACTGTAGGTAGAAAACACATCACGTCACAGAGGGGTATGAACAAAGTCCTGATTAGACCGACCCAACTACAACAAAGGTAATGCATGCTGTTATTAATCACAAACTCAGACAGTGTCAGGGGTTTGAAGAATAAAAAAAGAAAAACCTCAGCGCAGAGATGCGCACTAATGTGTCTCTGGTCAGTGGTCCTGGTATTATGAATAGGTGAGACAAGGATGAACAGACCAAAAAAAGAATAGAGGTATTCAATACCGTTAACAAGATTATTCTGATACTTTGAACAGGATTATTTTGTTGATTATCTCATTTTCAGAGACTAAAATGGAAAAGGGGAACATATTGGAGCTTAGACACAGACTTATGACCAACAAGTCTCAGCCTGATTGTAAGTGATGCATACCTGCCGCACTAAAACGAATATAGCAAATGCTAAAAAAGCAAGGGCAGGCTAAAAAGTGTTTTCATGTTTCCTTCGTTCATAGTGCAAGGCATGACATTTATTCAATTTAAGTCTTGGAGGTCACATCAAGGTCTGGAAAACAAAAAAAAGTGTTGCTAGAGCTGCTTATAGGATCACTAGAGAGGAAAATCTAAATATGAGACTGCAAACAGCCTATAGCAAAATTAAGTTGATGCTAGAGCACTGCTGCACCGTTTTATGTCGGAGTTAGACCTGCACAAATATGACCTTCAGAGGAAAAGGAAAAGAAAAAAAACTTGCTTGGATCTTCAACTCAACGTTGAGCAACTCAGGTCTGGAAATAAACATCTAAAGAATTCTGGGAAAATGGAAATACATCACTGAGAAGAAAAATAGATTTAATTAATGGGGGGAGGGAATACAAGTTGTGGAGGCAATCTGAAGACTGGTGTTAGGGATATCTATATTCTCATCATTTTCATATACATCTATTTTTGTATTAATGCAATAATTTATTCATGCTAAGGTAAAATATTATACCAGTGTGGCAAATAGACAGGAGTTCATTCTTTATTAAGACTTTGCAGATCCCAGCCTGACTATAGTTAAAGGTTAGTTTAGGCAAATCAGACTCCAGGTGCACTCGGATTCAGTTCAAAGTTTAGACTACTTTTAACAGCTTTCATGTATGTGCTGTCCATGTTTCCTGTGCACACAGGGACTGGATAGATATTGTGATTGGAGGGTTTTGGATAAATAAAACACTAGTGGAGCAATAACTGATGACAACTTCTGCAGACTCTTGTTGAATACGTTTTCCTGCTGGCATTGTTGCAAATGACATAGGTCTTATATGTCATGACAACTGGACAACGGGAGCTCAGCTTCATGGATTTATTTGCCAACAGTGGTTCTATGAAGAGTTTCCAAGACACTAATTGTAAACAAGATGAATATGAAAAGATGATGCTTTCCATTGAGGAAAAATAACCACCTCGGAAACGCCAAGAAGCACAAAGAAAGATTTTGCCATGATCCACACAGTCCTCAACCTAGACGTCAACTAAAATCCACAGGAGCAAGAATCTGCAAGATGGACCATAATTTGCACAGAACTAGAAGACATTTGCAGGAAAACAAGCACACATCTTCCATTTATTTTTGGCTTGTTACTTTTTAGTTGTTCTGAAAGTCTAAAATGGGGTTTTCCCAGTTTAACCTAACCCCTGCTCATCATTGTATTCACACAAAAAAACTAGTCAGGCTAACAAAAAAAGCAACAATATAAAAATAGTAAAAATATTAACAGACAATAGATACAGGAATGCTCAAAAAACTGCCTAAATATTTTTATTTCATTGTCATTGATTTGTGGCAAAGTGATATTCAGGAAGAGCAGGAGCAGGGTATGTTTGATCAAACAGTCTGGTGAAGACCTAAACCCTGCAAGGCAAACAAGGGAAACATGAGCCCCACCGCAGCAGCGGCACTGACCACAGGCTATTTAAAAGGCCCACAGAGAATGTAATCAAATCAGTCATAAGTTCCTCTGCACATCCTTTGAAGTTCATTTTCATCCATCAAACTGATCTTTCCATCGATCAGCAGCTGTATATCCCATAAGTATATCTCTGCAGCAATCCAGTTAAAGCACATAAACTCATTACATTACACTGATGGATGATGAGATGCATTTCAAATGTACGGATTCCCCTCGGACTAGCAGGTGACAGAGGGGCATTAGTGTGCTGCTAGGAAACGGTAAGATCCAAGCCGTCAAAGGAAAGCACAGCCAGGCAAAACAGAATGCCAGTGTGGAGGTGAAAGCTTGATTAATCTCTCCTCACACCGGCCAAATACCTGCTCCGCTGCCACCCAACCTTGAATGTGTGCCTAGTGCGCAAGATGTACACACACCTTTGAGTTTGCAAGAAGGAGGTATTAAAGAGAGGTTCTTGCCAGGTAAGCATTTTCACGAGGTAACACAAGGGGGGAGGGGACAAAGAAAGGTCTTCTTATTATTATACTGGCAGAAAACCTCAGGGGATTCTCTGCCACGTCTCTAGAGAGCTCTCTCTGACTGAGCTGTCCCCTTCAGCGCACAGAGCCGGCCAATCTCCAAACAGAGAGATCAGTGAAAGGCTCAGGTGTGCCTCAGATTTTTTCTGACTGCAATGTTCTCCAGCTGGGACATCTTAATGAGGGCCCAAAATCCAACTACAACAACAACGCAGCAAAGTTACAAACGTAATCTGTTTCCAGACATTGATTTTGGCACTTGTCCAGCTCATAGCCGAGCGCACTTCCAGTCCAATTATAAACAGTCAGGGCCGCATAGTTAATCAATTCATACAGTCATTTGGACTGCGATAAGTCAGCTATTGTTGCATAACTGCGGTGCCCTGCTAAATCACGGTCTGCCACAATATCATAGTGCAAACCTGCACGGCATGCTGCTGCTGGCTCGGGCTGCACTCCAGCCAACCCTGCAACTGTGGTTTATCGTGTTCTTGAACCAGTGCCATGTAAACCGCATCACACTTAAAGCACCAGCTTCAGCGTTTTCAATATTTTTTGTTTCCCTTTAAACACACAAAATAACTAACACTGCAGTAAGATGTAAAGAGAACAATATCACAGCAATTTCAGGGATCATTCTGTATTAGTCTTGGTCCGTGAATCAAGACTGAGGCAAACTGCAATTAGAGCAC
Organism: Craterocephalus amniculus; assembly: GCA_036024015.1. Taxonomy (NCBI): domain Eukaryota; kingdom Metazoa; phylum Chordata; class Actinopteri; order Atheriniformes; family Atherinidae; genus Craterocephalus; species Craterocephalus amniculus. Next base: position 11,548 of record JAVQJG010244008.1, on the reverse strand, counting down.
CCCCCCCACCTCACACATTTATCCCCTAAAGCTGGTAATAATCTGAGCTTTGCAACCTCAGAAGTCACAGGAGACAAGAAAATACAGCACTTTATGCAAAGCTCTCATTTAACTTCCTGTGTTCCTCCAGTTTATGTTACGCTTTTTATTACCTGATTTAGGCTTCTGGGGTTTGTTGACAAGGAGAAAAAGGGTGAACATTCGGGGGAGCGAGCTGCAGTGTGTACAGGTGCAGATTCGCTCTTTCTAGCAACCAGCCACCGGTGACTCCCTCCGAATCAGCATTCAAGTCAAGTGTGAGAGTGATGTAAACACAAGCAGGGCAACACCTCCCCCCAGAACTAACAGTAATGATAACAGCTAAACTAAGCACTAATTCGGATACCGTTTGAACAGAGCACTTTAAAGTTTGACAGGGGTGTGGGGTATCTGGTAAATTATTTACCCTCGAGACTAGTAGCCATGTCCAACTACATAGCTACTCACTCTGTTTTTAGTGATTTCAACCTCTTGTTCAGCAAAACTAGGCCGGGTATCCAGGAATACATCAATGAAATACACAGGAAACAGGCAGCAAGGGAGGAAAGGCTGGGATAGCAGCCATGTTTGTTATGATCCGGCTGTATCTACCCTTTGCACCTGGAGCAACATGGAAAAAGATCATGACCTAACTTTTCAGACAGTGTATTATTACACGTGGTGTAGGGTAATTACTTCAACAAAAATAGAGCTATTTCTTGCTTATAACAATGAGTGGGGTAATACTGAAGCATCAGAATGTCCTTTGTGAAAAATGAGTGGGACATTTTCCCCAACACTTGACTCAATCCAGCATAAACTTCTGTTTGTTGAAGAAGTTATTTAAGTCTTGTACAGGGGATCTTAGCCTCACAGTGGTCTCATTCTTCCCTTTGAGCGTTACTGGGACCAAAGCAGGAACTTAAGAGGCTGGAAATGGATTCCCTCACTCCAAAGCAAAGGATGTGGAATACTGGAGCGATCTGAAGAGGGATTATTCTGGGTTAAATACAGTAAAGCACACAAACTACAGCAGGACTGCTTCCACTTTCTAGACAACTTGAAGCTGCTGACCTAGAGCCACACTCTTAAAAAGTGCTCGGGAGTCAAAGTCACGCAACATGTTGATCCAGCATTCCAGCCGTACTACATATCACGTTGTAAAAGCTGCTCCCGAAAGTCATGAAAACGGTTGTAAACACGAACAGGAATGAGGAAAAGCTGAACAGACCTGTCTACAAATTGAGAGCTGCGCCGAGATCAGCCGTGACAAAGCCCTTAGACATTCCTGTCTGCCTCTCAGATTTCTGTCCGCAGAAGTGGACAACAGCAAAATCTCTCTAGTTTTTTTTTTAGTTTTTGAGGATGTGTGTGTATGTGTGTTTTTTTTTTTTCTTCTGGATGTGGAATTATTTTCCAAAAGCTGCCCACACAAGTTCTGCATGAGGCACAGATATGCAGCTCGGCCTGATGTTTTGATACGTCTCTGAGCCGAGTTCTGTAATCCCTTCCAGAGAAAGTGTGCACACAGAAAAGGAGACAGTGGAGCGACTGGCAGACATGTCCAGACAATGCCATGAACGTCATCGGTTAAGTGGCACGGAGATACCCTGCAGCAACACATCATCATCAGAATCACAGATTTCATAATGGAACACTTCTTCTCTTCCCCTCACTTTCATTTTATTCAACAACGTTGTTGATAGCAATCATTCTTAATTACGTTTTCATCTCTGTTTTCCCAATCCCCGTCCCACTTCATACTATTTTCAGCCTGCGTGAGGTTTGATGGGAGCAGTGAAGGGAAATTACTCACTGTCTGATCTCTACATGACTGTGGCTTTTGGTTTCGGCTAGAGAACTGAAAGAAAAATGCAAGAAAAAAAAAACAGTTGTGCCGAGGTTTCTTTAGTTCATGGACATAGAAGTAATGCGCCACTAAATGGAGACACAACCGTCAATCTGGGAGAGATCACAGCCAATAGCAGCACTCTGAGCTTGTCCCACTGTCAAACTCCCAATGTCACTGAGCTCTGCACAATCTCCCGCACAGATAATTACAGGGTTTCGTAGTGCTGTGCAATTTTGCGAGGTCAAAATTCCCCAAACTCTATGGCAGGTGGGGTTCAGTACGGGAATTTTTCATTGTCTGTGGGCATTTACTCGGTGACATAGCGCTGAAAAGGGATTACATCATCACCATTGTAGCTTCCGAGCCCTCAGCTTTCCTCCATCAGCCGGTGTACAGTGGACCATCCGACCCAGACAAAGACAAAGCATTCCACCAGTTTAGCAAGCAGGAAGCGCAGATCCATGGTCACACCTCATTTCGCTCAAACTCCATCAGTCGCCGCAATCACTGTCGAAAAGATGGTCACGCTGAAAAACCACCAGAGGCCACATTACCATGAAGTCATTTGACCTCTGACTACGAGCTGACTAATATCAATCAGACGCATCACTCATGGAGCTGATGGAGTCTCCCCTTTTTTTCGTAAAAAGGAAGTTATCCATTTTAAGCTAAGGTTGAGTCAAAACTCAGCAATGTGTTACACATCTTTTGAGTTTTTATCAGAAGCAGGAAGAAGTAATCTGTTCAGACAAGACATCAAGAGGCACATCTAAAAGTGTACACTGTTAGGTGTAAAGAAATGTGGAATAGGTCATGGGCTTCACCAAAAGTGTGCAACATTAAAGTTTCAAAAAGATAAAAGCAGAAGCAGCACATTACTTTAAAAAGAGCAGGGTTTGAACTCAACAAATACTAATGTTAACGTGTGAACTGCAGCATTAGCATATTTTTTTCTAAAAATCCCATTAATAATTGGGAAAAGTAAACATTAATTTAAGCAACTGCAGCCCACACATTCCAGAGTTGCAAATTATAAAGCAGCACAAAGCTCCTCTTGTTGCCTTTTATCTTTGCTCATGCTATTCCCTTCGAGCCAATGCACTGGAGACAATGGAAACATAAGCTCAACTTAGCAACAGGAAGCATCCTTCTGTGAATATTGGGCACAGACAGCTACACAGGGGCACAATCACAATTGTGTGAGGTATGAAACAAAAGTGAATATAGAAACACTGTCCTTCAGTAATAAATGAAAGTGAAGACTAATAACACTGGAGAAAAGGATTTTTTTCTCCCCTTCACGGAGCAAAGTTTGTTTTGGGATCCATTCTGACAGCATTACTAAAATCTATCTACATACTTTTACTCAAACCAGTCTCACAAAATGAGCCATTTTTGGCCCACGCAGCAACAGAGAGCATGCTATTGCTTAACATAATTTAAAAAAAAGCTATTGCAATTGCATTGGCTTTATCCTGTATAAGAAATCACATCAGAAAAAGTAAGGACCAGTCAGCAGTAAAAATGGCAGAGGAGCTGCAGGTCAGCTAAGCCCATCAAGAATGCTAAAAATCCTTGATCCTGGCCAAAAGCTAAACTCTAAGCTTCCTTTTTTCACCTGACTAATGCCAAGATAGCCAACAAGCACTGCTACTGTCATGATACAAATGAAGGGCAGTGATTTTTTTTCTTCCACCTGCAAGGTTTCTAATAGCTGATGTAGCTGATCATAAATAAGCTATATTTGGGAACACAACTTTTAAAGACTAGCACCATACCCAACCTGTCAAATCTAACCTATTCTCTCATGTTTTATGCACATAATAAAAACTGGATTTCTGCACCTTACATCCATAAGGATTGATTAGACGTCAAACGGATCAAAATGTCATGTTATTGATCACTCAGGTGGGGGCTTAAGCAGCAGAAATCCAGGTCTGCAATGTCTTCCTTTAACAAGGGATATAATTGTATAATGTACTTGTCTTTTTTAACATATAAGTAGGACGAGCTGGATACAACTCAGGATAGACAGGTGTGTTTTAAGGAAATCCTCGCGTGGAAACGACATGGGGTAAACCACGCGAAAAAAATCGGGTGGTGACATCCACATTCATACATCCTATATTAAATGCCACCTGTGAAACTCCTCACAAGCGAAGCGCAGGGATCAATGTCCTTGACATATACTACAAATTAGTACATTTTGACAGCCCTGGTGATAAACCAGTCTCACTTCTTCGTTTGCCACCATTACTTAGAAAAAGAAGGTGAAAACACACTGGCACTGACTGCGCACTGACTCCACACGACATAAAAACGTGCTTTATCCCGGTGACCTAGCCACCAGATGTTGGTGTGCAGGCACCTTGTGCTACTAAAACCCCGCGCATGACCAGCACCACGTTCCCTACTCACCTTTTCTCTTTTTAAGATGTCACACAACACGGTTTTTCTCCTTTTGTTTCAACTCGAAACAAGGTGCTGTTATTCCGACACAAACTACGCAGCGCTCCTTCGACTCTTCGCTGGAAACGCAGTGGCTGCAGTTCAGACCGAAAATGGCCCGGTGTGTTCCTCCGACGGGCAACTTGGAAGTTTGATAGAAAGTTACGGGTTTGCCTCGCTGCGGTATGCAGCTGCTGGAGAGATGAGATCATTCAGGCAGCCTCCCCTCTCTCCCTCTCTCTGCCCTGGAGTCTCGCGAGAGGGCTTCGCGGGAAAGCAAACGTTACCGTGGCAACAGGGCTCACCTGTAGCGCCAAGACGAGGAAGGGGAAAAGTGAAGAGGGCTCACTCTGCCCCAGGGACATATGTTGAGCAAAATATGAGCCAATGCTTAGCAGCTAGGTGTCCTAAGCTGTCAAGCTTCCTGGCATTGTCACTCTGTGTATATTCTACATCTTTTCATGGTTGTTTTCATCCTTATTTGGACATTTACATTACTTTACTTCCTGCCTTTGTTATTTGTGTTCATTATGCCGCTATTTGTAGTCATTTAGCATTATTTGTTTGTATTTTCTTTTTTTGTCTTACAGTTACCACTTTCTGTGTTATTTGGTCGTTTTGTGTCTAATAATGGTATAATGTCTCAAGTTGGTCCACTTCTCTTTTGTGATGTTTTTGACACAGCTGCGGTTGTTGTCCATCCCTGCTTGTGACATGTCACATTTCATATTTTGGTTGTTTTGTCTCACTTCCTGGAATATTTAATGGATATCTTGCATGAAACAACAACAGCTAAGTGAACAAACTCTTTGGCCTTGAGCTTGTATCCACTTGGACATATTCACAAACTGTCCATGAACATACTCCAACCATTCCAACCATATTCCAGGTATGTACATGCGATTTGATACACATTTTTCTGGCTTTCAGCATTCTGTTTTTGAGTGCGAGTAATTATCCTCACAAATAAATGATCTTTGGGTATGTTTGTGCAAGCTTTGTGTGGAAGGGAGCAGTGCAGGCAGTTGCAGGAGAGGACCCTGTCAATGTTTATCTCCTAAGAGGCGGTGTTGCTTTCTTTTCTTTCCTTCCCACAGAGCAGCAGGGCTGTGGGAAAAATATTAATCACATGTCTTCATGCATGACAACCTACAAACATCAAAATGTGATTTGAAATGATGATGAGTCAGGCTACAACCAATACTAGCAGAAATAAAAGTAGGGAAGTGTCATCGACTTGGGTGCATGTCCTTAAATTACCCGCAGCGATTTGCGAGAGATATTAAGGCTTGGCCAGGCCTGTGTTGCTTGTGGCTGTGACATCATGAGCTGATGTGGATGTGAGTGGATGCAAAGAAAATCCAATCCTAATCTGCAGACACTGCAATCAAAGCCCTCTGTGCATAGAAAACTAAAGCTGGATGAGAGCTTATCACATAGGAGGAAGGTTTATACGTTCCTAAATGCACGCTTTAAGAAGCATCTTCAGCCAACACTGTGGTAGTAATGCATTCCTACTGCACAGCCCACTGGTATCAGCAAATTTTACTTAAAAAGGCAGCTCTGGTAAATGAATGTTAAAAAAAAGAAGCCTGAGAGCATACAGTAGAAAACCACAGGCCATGATGCATGATATTGAAGGCCCACAAGTTATTTAAGTCATTTATTGTAATTCCACATTTTTCATGCTGTATTTCAAGCCACATTATTCTGCATACACGCTGCTTCAACATCTATTTTTATCAGCCTTATATCAAAGGAGCACATCTTCATGGAGATTGGGGGTTTGATATGGTCTAATTATGAAAACATTCAAGTGGGAGGCAAATTCAGTTTTATAAGCTTTTTTTATTTCAGTGCTAACATGTGTGCATGTGTGTGTTTGGAATTTTAATTCATAAAAGCATGACTGTTACGTGAATGATCACATAAGTAGCACCATCTGCTGGCAACACAAGCACAGGACAGGAAACAAAAAGATGAGCATCCCTATGATCATGTTCAATAATATTCTTGCTCTCTCTTCTGTGAATAGTTTGAAACATACAAAGAACATAATCATCCACTACTTTTAAGGACTTATAGGGCCTCAGATGATACTCGCTCAGCATTTCAGAATATCACCCTCATTAATTAAGGCTTAAAAGAGTGGAGGGCAGCTTGTCAACTCTGACAGTAATGGACGAGAAGCCATTAGGAGGGGGAGGCTATTCTTAGGCTTTGGTTAATCTTAAGAGTCTCTGAATGTCAGGTTCTATGTCAATGGTGGGGAACTTCTTGCTGTATCTTTTAAAGGGTTCTCCCTCCGGCCCAATGAGGAACTTTTCAAAGTTCCAGGAGATGTCGGTCCTGTTAATGGGACTCCAAACCAGAAACTTGGGTTCCTGCATGAGGGAACTCGGGTCGTCATCAGGATAGGGGAGTTTGTCTTTCAGATAGGCGAAGACCGAATGCGTGTTCGTTCCATTGACATCGCACTTCTCAAAGATGGTGAAGTTGGGTTTGAAGCCGCCACCTGGACGCACATGCTGCAAGGAATTTAGGATCTCACCATTGGTGCAGTTCTCCTGGAAAACACACATGATAGACGACTTTCAGGGATGCAAGAAAATGGATTTTTGTAAAAAAAAAAAAAAAAATGTTTGAGAAAACATCAAGTCTCTTCTGAAGTAGAATCTGTTTGAAATATACATTTATTTGGGAAAATGAGGATCATGCTTAATCTTACATGTAAAGTGTGCACAATTTTTTTGGCATTTACATAGAAAGCTGTAAAGTAAGGATGCAGGATTCTGAATATCTGGTTTATATTCTGGGGATATCCAATCTATCAATTTGTTGGTCAAATTGCCAATAATTGGTAGATAATAATACAGAGCATCATTTCTATCACTTAGCAAGATATTTAGACATTTAACAGTTGTCAAACATTGTAACAGAAATATAACAGGTCAGTTAACTGATGGGAGATTTGGACCCATCAATGTTCAATATCTTGCTCTATTTGGTAAAATAATAGATTGTAATTGTCTTTAAATGAATAATAAAGGCTCATCCACCCACCGAATAACTGAATAACAAGACCAGACTGCCCAGGAAAAATAGATGCTCAGCTCACCTGGTATCCAAACTGATTACAGGGAAAACCCAGGACCACCAGTCGATGGGGGTACTTGCTCTGCAGCAGGTTGAGCTCACTGAAGTCCCGGGTTGTGGTGCCTCAGAGCGAGGCCACATTCTCTATGAGGACCACCCGACCCCTGAAAACATTGAAGTCCACTGAGTCTCCCTCCAGCGAGGTGGCCCTCAGGTCGTAGAAGGTCTTGGCGATGAATGTCATCTCGGCTCCTGCACTGACACTCTGGAGGCCGACGGGATCTCTGTGACTGTATGCAACCACTCGGTCACATGACTTAGAGCCGAAAGTTGCCTTTATGGAGTGTCAGATAACCCTGCAGGAAACTCATCTCCACCTGACATACAACACTCTCAGCACGTTTCAGACGCACCTGATTGTAAAGACTCACAAGCGTGCAACTTATTTTACACCAGTTAGTGGGGTTCATATTTTCTTAAATCTTAAAATATTTCAAAACATTCATTATCTTTATCATATATTTTGTTATAAATACTTAATCAAAACCAAGTTGGCAGGTATAACTAGTAGTGTCTTGGCTTCCTCGTATCTCTGACATGTATCAGTTCTCTTAATTATCAAAAATTCAACAGTGATCACCTGCACTTCACAGAATGTCATGAAAAATGAATGACTCTGAACTCTCTGTGCACCTAACTTCACTCCCTCATTCCAATAGTAGTGACTCAGCGATGATCAAATCCCCATTTCATTCAATGTAAAATGTGATTTTTTTTAAATTTTATATTTAGATTTTTTATAAGAGTCCTCATAAAATCATCTGTTGCACCCCAGCAGAGCCAGAACATGTTGTCATGGCCTTAACTCTGCATCTATTTCACAAAACATGTAGCCACATTTTTGTTTTGTTGAAAAACAAATATGATAATAAAGCAAATTTAGAAGGAGCAGCTAAGATCTCTACACATTTACGGATCAGCTGGTATGAATGGCACAATACTGTCTCTTTGAGAAATAAAAGTCCGTTGTGTAAATGGATCCGTCCCAGCTTGGTTTGAGTTTCTAGATCTAAATAATTCATCTCTGGACTCTGCTGACTGGTTTTTGTCTCTCCATGTCATTTTCACCATAATGCAAAGATTTACTGATACAAATCCATGCTTTACTTTGAGTATGGACCATATAATATTCCAACCAGGGAACAGAATATTGACTGAATTCATTAAATTGATGAGGTGCATGTATGACCCAGATCTGCATTTCCAAGATAGAGATATTATGTGTATGGATACGATGAAAAAAACGTCCCTCTGCTGGCAGCAGCTGCTAACTGCAGCCACCATGCATTTTCAAGAAATGAAAATTCAGGAACCTTCTGTTCAACAAGTCTTGTGTCTTTCAAGAAGGCAAAGGAAGGCTGCATTCACATGTCTTTAAACTATAATCCGCCATAATGACAGCCCTCTAACAGGCACAAGTCCTCTGAGCATCATTATCTTGATTCTCCATCTCTTCCCCCAGATCAGCTTTATCCAAATAGTCATCTAGAGATCCCAAAAGGATATCCACATCCCTCTTGTGAGCCTGCAGCACCAGTTCTGTCACACGGATGAATGCCTGCAGGGAGGAAGAAGAAAAAAAAAATTAGACCAAGAAAATAACAGGGAGCCCAAAACAAAATTTACAAACATTAATGTGTCTTTTTCCGGGATTTGAATTACCTCACTGATGTTGCTGCTAGTGGAAGCGCTGGTCTCAAAGAAGTCCATCCCAAAGTTTTCAGCTAACTATAATATTCAGATGGAGACAATTTGAAAGCTTTCAAGTTGCTGTTCTTTCAATTATATGAGATTAAAAAAGCTAACTTAAATATAGTAATTTAATTCTGCAAGATACGTCCTTTTTGTGCTTTTGCACGTCTCTAAATGACCAAAGAACCTTGTAAAAAAAAAGTAAGAAATCAGCTTTGTCTTTGACAAATGAGCTTAAATCAAACCTTGCTTCCTTGATCCTTCGTCACTTGTCTACTGAGCTCCTCATCAGCCTTGTTTCCAACCAAGATCCTCTGCACCTGGTCTATGGCATACTATAAGAAAACAATAAATATGAGACAGGCAGCACTGAAGTCTTTATCATCGGGTCATTTAAACCAAAACACTCAGCAGCAAGCAGTGAAAATAGAAGTTTACACATAACAGGCCACTGTGCATCAAGTGCAGAGAAAGACTTACTTCATCCACATCACTGGCCCACTTCGCTATGTGCTTAAAGGACGGCTCGTCTGTGATGTCGTACACAAATATGATACCCTGCAAGCGGTGACATAAAAAAAAGATTATAGAAAGAAATCTGCATGAGATGACTTCACTATTGACTCTTCATACCTGTGCTCGCCTATAATACTGTTTGGTTATGGTATGATAACGCTCCTGACCGGCTGTATCCCTGCACAGAAAATGGAATGCGCATTATCAAAAGAAAACCACACAAACAGATGTTGGCAGCTGTAAATGCAGCTAAGGTGGACACAAAAATACAAGTGCTGCACATACCAAATCTGCACTCGCACCCTGATCCCATCGATTTCCAGTGTTTTCATTTTAAAATCAACTCCTGAAAGACAGAAAATAAAAGTAAAAAATATTTTAACCGTCATTGGAAGTATAAAGAAGCACAAATTGTGATGGAGGTGGAAACAACATCACCAATGTACACAAAAAAAAATCATTTTATATGTTTTATAACTGTATTTCTGCATAACAGAAAACAGAAAAGGGCTCATTTTGGCCTGTGGACATGATACAGAAACTCAAACAGTTTCAAATCACATGCCAATTAAAAGCTTAGAATGCTGGGAAAATGTGTAACTCACCATATTAAGAATACCTATGCAACTTGGACTAATAAAATAAATGTGAAAGATTAGGCACAGCTGCACAAGGCTTGTTTAAAATGATGCAACAGCAATCTGCGGGTGTATATAAAAAAAGCGTGCAACCTGATTTTTATGGGTTTTTTTGTTGTCTCATGTCACATCTATTACACAACTGAACAAGTTGAGATATCTGTAAAATAAATTAAGGTCATTTAAAAATATCCTAATATACAAAAACTGAGATCAGATCACTATTTTGGGGATTTGGGGATACATAGATTTGTCCAGTTTGATCGGACTGAGTGTGAACGGCCTCTTTGTTTTTGGAGTGTGACAGTGTAAACACTAGAAAGCCATTATGCAAATATGTTTCACGGTGAGAGCCTTCCATAAACCAAGAAAAGCCTGTTTTTACAACTGTGACATTTTAGGATCAGGAGCTGTGTCGCCTTAGCAAAAAACTCTTCTATGTTGAGTCTGATCCTTCTAACTTTGGAGACTTTTTATAGGCACAAAAACATCATGAAAAGGACAAAAAAGTGGTAATCCCTTTGTGTGACATTATATGGGCTACTTTGGGGAACATTTTTGTGAGCGTTGCTAAGACACAGAGTAGCATGAAGGACCAATACACAGCATCACCTTTAAATCACTTTTTTGCCACAAAGGTGGAGAGTCAGCTGATGTGAAATACTGTGTGGGAGGAAATGTCCGCTAGGTGACAACACAAGGAAGCTGGGTAATGTAATTAAACACTGCTGTGGTTTATATTCAAGCAAAGGCCATAAACACTGCTGCAGTTGTCTGGTTTAAATACTCCCACCACTGTTAGAAGTTCCCTCTAATATAAAATACTATTTCTATTCATGGCACATTTAATGTAGTGTATATGCCTCTCCAAGGTTGGCCATTTGAAAATACCCAGTGTGATATTTGTAAAGCTTAAACTGACACTTCATAAGGATTATATTACAAGTTATTCAGTCAATCATCACATAATACAAATAAAAGCACCAGACTCTGAGAGTCGAGAGGCTGGAACATCATCATTATGGCTGATTTTCCTCAAGAAATAAAATAACTACTAAAGGCTTCTTTAGAGGTTATTTAACTGGAGTGCCTTTATCTCGTTATAGGTGGTAATTAGGGCTGGGCGATATGCCAAAAATATTATCACGATATATTTTTCCCATATTGATCGATATCGATATATATCACGATAGTGTTTAATAATGATGCCAGTTTGAAAAGTAACCTG
>JAVQJG010244004.1:0-20128 GCA_036024015.1 Craterocephalus amniculus | reverse complement strand
GTCAACAATGAGGAAAACAAAGTTGATTCTTAAGTCTAGATGTATTGGGAATATATAATATTACATTATGTGACATAGTATATAAAATAACATATAATATAATATATGATATTAGTATTAGGTAGAAATAGTCTTGTATAGTATTCGGTTGTTGTGCAGCGAAGGGGTGGGATTAAATAAGCACTGACTTCTTCCCACTCCTTTTGAACAAAGACATTTTCTTTTTTTCTTCTTTGTGTAATCTCTCTCCATTTGTTCAGTTTTTTTTTAATTGTTGTCTTATGTTTAATAAAATAATCAATCAATCAATCAATCAATCAAGTCTACCTGCTGCGACAGATAGGAAATAAACCCATCGATCTCAAGTATGTTTTTTTTTATTGTAGTTGTAAGCTTAGTTTAACCATTTGTTATAACAATCCTGAAATTCCCTCGTGAAATTCCTACAGGTAACCTCTCAAAAACGTACAGCAGATACTTTATTCCCACATGGCTTTATCTTACTTTGAGGTATCACTGTTTACCGAAGCAGCAGTTACCTTCAAGACGGTTTTGACATTGCAGAGTTTTGTCCTTTAAAGCAGCAATCCAAAAAAATGATGAGAGAGCATTTGATTAGAGCATGCCATGCACTGTGAAATAACTGGGTAATATAAATTACATGCAGAGAGGAGTAAATGCTGTAATACACAGCTCTTTTTCCTGCAAGAAAGGTCAACAAAAATGAAGCATGTTTGGCTGCAGGCTGCATCAAGCGCTTCTAAGCCGTGAGTTCAGGGTTTAAACTTGTGACAACATTATTGTGCCTCTTTGGGCCCTTCAGTTAACATGATACTTTTTCTGTTTGCACATCTCAACCTCACACACACTGCTGTTATATTAAGGCACACAGACCGAAAACTCAGGAGATCAGAACAATGCAAAGGAACAGAAACTTTTGGTTTACCTCCATTCTCCCACTGTTTCTTTTTCTATTTCCCCTCACTGATGTTCAGAATTCTAGTTGACTTGGCATTCATGTACACTGAAAAGTTGACTCAGAGCTGAGCTCATGTGCTCTCCCTTATAGAAGGAACAAGGGATTTGGTTTTGTTCTCAGCAGATCTAAAGAAGCACAGTGTGCCATGTTATTTCACTTAAAAGAGAAGGAAAATCTCTGGTTCACTTAATATATATTAGCTTTTAGTATTATTTTCCACCTCTGCTCCTGTTTTGCAAGCCTTGCACAGAGCTGTTCTCGTGTCTTGGAACGACTCCTCTTTTCCTGGGTACAATCAAAGCATCGGTCTTTGAGGTGTGAATAAAACACAGGAATCTTTTGTAAGTGAGAAGCAGCCTGGATTGATGCTGAATCCACAGCAGACATAGAAGCTGCTGTGTCTTAGTGCTCACATATGTCAAAGTCACCCAATTACTGTCTTAGTCACTTCTGGCACACTGCTATACCTAACCTGCTGTCTGGTAGCAGTATTTCTGTATAGGCAATGGAGAAACCACCTAAACATAAAAAAAAACAAACAAAAAAAAACCAACTTCAGCCGGAGTTGCTGCTTTGTGCAGCGTGTTCGCGGGTTGAGGAGCTGCGTGAATGTTGTCAGGGCAGTCACACCAGACCGGGTCTCTGTGCTGCTGCATCTTGCTGTAGTGATGTTATTACACCTTTGGATGATTCGCATGAGAGGGCAGACAGCAGGATTTTTTTTCTCCCCTCAGCTACTCAGCAAATGACAAATGTCACCCCCAGCTGCAGCTCGAGCAGGCTTGAGGGGTTACAGACTCAAGGAGTGAATGTGCTTGTTTTAAGACATTTGCAGACTAGTCTAAATCAAACAATAAGGAAAAGTGTTACGTCAGTGTTTATATTAACCTGTATCCAGAGATTAAATCTCAATATTGTTCAAAAGCACAGCAAAAACATTTGTTTTGTCATAGGTTAGTACACAGACCTAGCATGTTTTCACCTGAGCTCACAGGCCTTTATGTGGACTTTACAAACAGAGAGGAAATATGGTAAACGCATCAGCAGAGTTCAAGCTCTCTTTATGTAGCATTTCACATTTTTTTAGGGCTCAAATCTTCATGGATAGCAAAGAGATGCTGTGGTCAAAGACAGCATTTAGAAAGCTATTTTCTTCAATCAGCTCATATCCAATAACAACACTCATATTCAGTACAAATACATAGCAATCCTTACACTTCTGTTGATGCCTCTAAGAAAAAAGGGTAAGAAAAAATCCTTAGAGAGGCCTTTAATCCCCATTTAAACTCAACCCACTAAACTTAGAGAAAGCAGGTCAAAAGGTCTGATTGTTGGAAAAGCTCTGTATCTCATAGCACTTAAACCTCTGGGATGTGAGATGAAGGAAGAAAATCCCTGTCTGCCTGACTGCCTGGGGAGGAAAGTGATAGCTTCTTGCAAATACACACAGCAAACTTAAGGCGATGCAGCAAAGAAAACAGATACACAGTACGGGGCAGTTTGTGGGTACAAAGATGAGATCGGGATGAGGCTCCAGGTAGAGGAGCTGCACAAGTAACAGATAAACGAGCTGTCCAGAGCATGACAAACACAAAGAGCAAACAGTAAAACAGAGGAAGGGGACAGCGTTGCTCCTCTGGGTCATTAGGCCACAGACAGACACATGCAGGTGCCACCTCATCCTTCATTCTCTCACTCTCCTGCCCGACAGGCACCGGGGCATTGAGCCATGTTCACTGAGCCTGACATGTGCTGGAGATACTGTTGCAAATGAAGATACACTGCAGGGCCTGTGGATACTAATTGTCCTGCTGCATTTTCAACAGTCTGTCACCACTCTCTGCGTACAGTGACTGGCATATTTAATACAAGATACACAATAGCAAGAGAACTCCACAACATGGTGCTCAAGGCAGATTAAAATAAGATTCAAGCATTTGGCTGTGTCCATATCATGTGTCGCTTTCTGTATAGCTGTGCTGTGACAAACAGTTAGCTGTGACATCTCAACCTAACTTCCATTATTAGAGCGTCTGCTGTCAGATAGAACCGTGATAAGACAATGCGCCGCTGTCTCGGCACAGCAGCTGTATAGATTCCTCCAGACACATCAGACAAGACAAATAGAACTCAGCTAATGCTGACAGAGCACCGCCGGTGGAAAATTTAGACAGACGTTCAATCATTTGTTTGACAAGTTGGGACATATTCAAGCAAGAGGATTTCTGTTTCCATAATTTCCAACCCCATAATCCATTTTTGCCCTCTGTCAGGGCTGACTGAGTGATTCACGGTGCCAAAGTGAGGAGGCAAGTCACCTTGGTTGCCAACTCAATCTACTTGAAATCTCATGTTGCATGGAGTACTACAGCCCCTGAAGGAAGGTACAAAGATGAAGTTTTCTGAATTCTGAGTGTTTAAAGAAGAAATTTCTATATGTTCCTTTGCAGTCGGGCTTTGTGTCAATTCATTGAATTGAAGTCCAATATTCATTAATTCTGTTTTGGTAATCTGTGGCTCAATGGAACATCTTGTTCTTTAGAAGTACACCATGTTTACTGGCTAACAAATATTGTGTGTCTGCTTTTGGGTGCTGGGGCAAACAGCATTCACTGGGAAAAATGCTGCCTCTCTATGCTGAGACAACACTCTGAAAACCCTGGGACTGAATCAAAACAGCACTGTTGCATGCTAAACTGCAGAAATAAGCTGAAAGACATCTTTAAGCTCTGTTGAGCAGAGGCAACTGCAGAGTCAGTTAATAACTTTCTTTCAAGGCTTGCTTTAAAGAAAAAAATACAGATTTATAACTATAAATATTTAAGGGCATAAACTGCCCATGAAAATGAAAAAAGATGAAAAGTTCAGACCAGAAGCAAAAGCTGCATTTTGTAAGCCATATCCTCACTGATTTTATATGCATCTGTGACAACATAGCAGGAGTAAGCTGAACAAAAGGCAAACTGTTGTCAAATCTTCCCTTTTATAGGCACAGATCCAGCTAACAAAAGCAATGATGATATCATGAGAGTAAGCCCAATTCCTACCTTTTGTTTTTCATGGACAAAGTGAGTCTTCCCTAAGGGGATCAAGGAGTATCGGCCATCTTAGCACCCAGAATGCCCCCAAAACTTTTTCAAGCACAATAGAACAGGAGGATTTTACTTCAGCTTAGCAGTGGCGCACGGTCAAGAGACGGATCAAGCTGCAAAAATCTGACCAAGTCTTATTCAGCCAAAAGTCTTTATGATCTTGCTCTGAGAGTCATGCTGGGAATGTGGGGATGTGTTTTATTTCTTACTTTGCAACTTAATCTTAAAATTAGTTAATTTACATGCATATTAAGTTAAATCATCAGACTGAGATCATGCTGTATCTTTCAAGTCCAATTATAGAATTAAATATTTATAACAAGACCTCCCTGTACCGATTCACAAGCTAAAATGAGCTCACTTAATTTGAGGGATAAGACTTCCTGAAATAAAAAAATGTCTATACTTTAGTTAAGTGAGAATTATCTTTAAAGAGCTATACCCGATATCACGTCCGACTAGTTTAGCTAGCGATAGCGGCAAATTTTTTTTTTTAGCTTTAGCATGACGGTCTTTCTCTGCCAATGGCGTTAACTTTCGGAACATCCAGATTCTGATAAGCCAGTAAGCGCGTTCCCCTAGGAATATGGAAGTTACAAAAGTATATCCCCATTGGGAAAGATAGAGCGTCACGCCAAAGCTAAAAAACTAGCCGCTATCGCTAACTAAACTAGCCGGACCTGATATCAGGTATAGTTCCTTTAAGACAAGTGGCTGAAGACTCATTATTACATAAAAACAACCTCAAAACAGCTGGTAAATGCCTCTTTCCAGTGTTTCTTTCTTACTAAGAGAAAATAAAGAGAGATAAAACAAGAGAACCTAAACAAGAATTTAAGAACTGATAGAGAAGTGGGGCCAGTGGGAGAGTTAGTGGCAGTGGTGCAGGTGGGAGAGCAGGTGGTTCACCTCCCATTTCAACCTGGTCAGACTCACCTCATGTCAGCCATATGAGTGTGTGGTGTTGGTCGGAAAGGGACTGCATGATGCTGCTCCTTCAGTAGGGTCTTTATTTGGTTAAAAAAAAACTGAGAAACAACCATGAAAAATAACATTCAGGAGTTCGTTTTTCAGGGTTCTTTTCATAACAAGAGAATTCAAATTAATGTTTCGCAACTTCTTAAAAGATTTTTTTCTCTTGTATTTTATTGCAAGGGCTAATCATTTCTCTTGATTATTGTCAGAATTTTTTCAATATCTTTTTTTTAAAAACTCATATCAAGACACATTAAACCAATGACTTATTTTGGTTGAGTGGTCACTTTTCCAAAATGACTAAAATAATCCATATTTGATCAATATCCCATTTACAGTAGTTTAGAAAAATAGAAGGCCACCTCATTTGATTGTCATTTGGGCAAATTAATTGCTCAGGTAAAGTCAACCGTATGCAAATGAATGGGTAACATTTGTCCCCCTGCAGCGGTTTTACATGAGATGCAAGATTGGCTCTTTTGCATCACAATTACCTGGCAACTTTGCTCCACTAAAACAAAGCAATCTGTTTAACTTCAGTGAGATGATCATATAGGGCTTGAAGAGCCCGAAGGTGGTAGAGAAGCTGCGTAAAGTTATGCAAATGTAAAGATGGCAATGAAAAATGACATGGGAATATCTTGTTTGGGGTAAATTAAATGGATGTGCTCTGAGTTGGCCCAGAGCCTAAGTGAACAAAATGGCTGATTGGGGCCACACCAACACCACCAGGGCTACTACTGCATCTACTACATCACTGCATTGAGCACAGCTCTTTGGACAAGCTCAAAATTGACTGGCTCCTGATTTCTACGGAAATTGAAACACTTTTGAATAGCCCACTTGACCAGATTATATTAAGCTTGCGAAATTTAGTGGGTGGGACCAGGCTACAATTTTCATGCAGTAGAGGCGCACTAGAGTTTTTAATGTTCCCTAAAGTACTAAATTGGACTTTTGCAAACTTTTGTCCCTCTGCCTCAAATTTTAAAAACAAAGTTATTAAAATGGGTGAAATGATTGCTCTAAATGTGAAAACCCACGCCCTATCAAATTCCCCCCATAAAGGCTCAGGTGGGCCTTGGATGTTTAGGAATAAGTACATCAGCATGTTTAATTAATAAAATGAGATCATACAGATAGATCACCATGTCTCTATAAGAAAAGTCTGTCAATGTACCAATGAGGCATTTTAAGATGCTCTCCACTGTGTGAATTGTCTGTTTCAAAACTCTTGACATTATTGAAAATAATAAGGTGAAAGTGTGTTCGGTAGCACCTGTGCACTCTGTCTGACGCAATTATCTGATATCAGGGAAGAGTGAGGTTTGATCTGCCAGCTAATCGCTCAAGAATGGAGAGCATGCACCGGAGCATGCTAATAGCTTTAAAAACAGAATAAAGAAAAAGCTAAATTATCACATGCAGGCAAAAATCTATTTGCAAAGACAAGAAATAGTATGAAACCCTTATTGACTCATTTTATTGTTTATCTGATGCATCTGAAATACAGACACAGCTGGCAATAAATGTATCAGTATGTAATGATTGGGAACAGCAGTGCAGCTTTTACCATTGCACCGAGTAAAATGCATCTACTGTGGAGAAAGAGAGGGTTTGAGAGGCACAGCAGTCTAACATGGTTGCTGGGCTGATAAGTGGTGAGTTCATTAGACGCGTATCCAATACATTGAGAATTAAGAACAGATACACGATGCTCTTTTTTAAGTGAATATGTGATTGCAGTTGAAGGAAAAAGTTAAAAAAAGTAGTACACGGCCCATAGAAAGTACCAGTTTAACCTCCGCTCTGTTCCCCTGTCTTGCTGGCCATAAAAGACAGTGTAATAGGATTCCTGGGCTTTTCCAGTGGCTGCTTCTACTATCACACAGACATTTAAGTGCACTAATCCATGACAAATTGTCTCATCTGATCCATGACAAATCATCTAAGGGGCTGATAGAGACGAGGAGATGAGGGAGGGGTTTGGGTGGTGGGGGGCACCAGTGGATGAAGAGTCAGGGGAAGATATCTAGTGCACCTGAACTATCGGGCAATTATTGTCTGTTTTTTTCTTTACAGAGCTGCTTTCATTACCTTGAAGTGCATGCTGTGTGATAAAAAAAGAAATCACATCGTACTGACGAGCTCTCCACCTAAACCCACCGTTTTCAAAGCAATTATAATCTTGCAAGGAGGTAGATTACAGGATTTCACTTTCTTTGTTGGCAAACTGCCGGATTTGTAGATGTCATGTTGACGAAATGAATATTTTTAATTAAATCTGCATAGGAAATTTGAAAAAAAGAGTATTTATTTTCCAACTGTAGCTTAATTTCACATTTAAATTGGTAGCTTTTGATTTAGAAGTGAACTTTAAGATGAATAATATAGGACAACATGATCATTTCAATCATTACAAAGTTGGAGAGTAATGTGTGTGTATGAAAACATGCAAACGCCTTGAGCCAAACCTTTATTTATTGGCAGAAGCAACAGGAAATGAGGAAATATGGGCAGCAAATTATTAAAGTATACATACAAGTTTTTATAATTTGTAAGGATAAACACATGGCCATATTTATTCCTGAACATAGCCTGAACCCTTTGGCCAAGTTTCATTTCTTTAGGTAAGTAATTTTTGATAATTCTCCAGCATCCTTGAAGGACTTTTCAAAGCTGTTCCGGTTCCACACTGCTTCAATAAAACTAAGGTAAGACTGAAGCTCTGGGAGGATTCATCCTTTTATAAATCCTGATGCATATTGAGAAAACGCCCTACCCCACTGGGTTTGGTGTCGGTCCTAGGTACAGAAAGGGGCTTGGTGTCAATGGAGGGTTGGTGGTAGTGCCGTAGAGGATACTATTAGTCTATGCTGGCTGTGATGGCGGCATGAATGAGGGTTTTAGCTGCAAGGAAAGAGAAAGAGGGACAGAGGCAGGTTATGTTTGAGAGATGGTGGAAGGCTGATAAGTTGTATTGGGTGAATGTCAGTTTAGTGACCGGGAGAAGTCGAAGGTGAGGGAATCAGGACCAGTCGTGAAAATGTCAGATTTATTGCAGTTAAGTTGGAGAAAATGAGTTTGCATCTAGAGTCTGATATCAGAAAGAGGAGTACGGGCCTGAGGGCTGGTAGATAGCTGGATAGCATACGCATAGCACTGGAGACGTGACAATGAAGGATCTAACCGAGGGGGAAGCAAAATATAAAGAAATGAGAGGTGGGTCATTACTTTTACTTTTAGTTTCGTCGCTTATATGTGTACTTATGTGTGTAAACAAGAACACAATTCACATGCTGTACCTCACCATGAGCCATTGCTGAGCTATTTCTTTTCCATCAACCTTGCAAAAATACCATGAAGGCAACATTTATTCAAGTGACTGTAATATAATTGAATTTTCTTTCACCATCAAGTCTAACACTAATTAGTCCCCACAGTTTAATGAGGATGTAAATAAAGCTGATTTAATTGCAAAACAAAAAGAGACCAGATCGTCTGTGTGGAAAGACGGACATGTGGGCAGAGCAGAAGGATCCGCTGTTCTTTAAAAGCTTTTCCACCTCCAACGGGAAGGATTACCACTTTGAATGCGATTGTGCAGGGAAGGAAAAAGGCATGTTCCCTACATTGTTTCTGCTGCTAACACTGAGCTATAGTAATGAGGAGTCTGACAAGTATGGAAATGAGTTCTAAGTTGAAAGGTGTGTGAATTTAGTTTGAGTCAGTGAAGTTAATTTCTTAATGCTCCCAAACACTGCAGGCAAAATACAATTTCCGAACCAGCCATCCATTCAGTGATTGAAAAAAAGAAAAAATAATAAGAATACGGTAAGTATGTATGGCTTTCAGACTTCTATTTTGTCCTTGTTTACTTCAAAAGACAATTTTCTTAAATCAACTCTGTGTTCAGGGTTAAGCACTCTGCAACTTTGAGTTTTTTCCATGCTGTAAAAATCCATCATTTCATCTTAGCAGGGCTTCGATTTAGATCAAGTTTTAGATCAAAATGACAGTGTAACATTTCTTAGGAACGTAAGAAACGTTTCCTTAGTCCTAAGAAATAGGATACGTTTCTTTATTTACCCGATGCAGCTGAGCTTATGATCACACTGTTGCTCTCATTTGGCCATATGATGCTTCTTGGCTAATCAAAGTAATTACATGTTTTCTTCCACCTCAAAGCCTTTTCAATGCTGAGGGAGCACATTATGGCACATTGAACAATGAGCTCATTAAGATGCATTCAAATCATCTGAGATTAGACTTTACAAGGCATTTCAAATTACCAGGCAAAAACATAACAGCAGAACAACTATATTAGTTCTCAGTATTTTCAGCTAAACCATAACAACATATAACATATTACAAGATAAATCATCCTGTCCTTGGCTGCTGTTCATGGTAGAATTGCACTTCATTTCAACTTTTGATTACATTTCTTTAAATGAACAGTCAGTAACTTGCTTAACAGGGATTTTTGTCGTATACAATGTAGATTTTTTAAATCATGCTTATATATGCTGACAATCATAATGGTTAAACAGAAATCAGCAATAAACAGCAGACTGGAACGGTCTGTTTTATTAGATTAGAGCTGAAACTTGTTTAAATCTCCCTGTTAGAGCCAAAGTAAAACAAAGCAGCAGCTCCAGTGCTTTTAAGTTCAAATTGTCCTCCAGGGCAGGATATAACTTGAACTGTACACCTTGAATTGAGGGTTAATAAACACTGCTCCAGCAAAGTCTGTGTAAATACCAAAAGGAGGAAAAGCTTTCTGAAAGCTCATTTTTATTGCTACATTTCCACTTTGCATTCATTTCTGCCAGTCATATGCAAAGAATATACAGAGGTACAACTTTTCCTGACTATTGACAGAGTCCAGTATGAGCAGTCAGGAGGGGCCCTGTTCAGTGCAGCAGCAGAGTTGGCAGTAATCACGTTCTGCTCACAGCGTTGGCAGGTGGGGAGAGTGCATAGCCCGGCTTGTGTATGTCATGTCACATTCAGCTCATCTGTCAATGTAGTGGATTATTTCTTGAGAGACCAGAATTGGCTACCCAGAATCAGGACACCATCAATCTTCAGCTGCACAAGCAGGACGCAGGGGAGACTGTGTGGAGCAGAGGCTCATCGGGAAGAGAGCGGCACCGCTTTCCAAGCAGGTGACGAAGCAGTCATGCAACTCGTTACTCAATCTCCACCTTAGCATGGACTATGCCGATTTGTCATGAATATCATAGCCTATATATATATATACTGTATATATATATATGTGTATGTGCAAAATGTGTGCATATTGAGCATGCACACGTTTTGTTTGCATTCATGTAGCTTAGAGTTGCAGCAAGCAGAGAGTGGATTTCTCTAAAACTGTTAAATGCATCAGTTGTACAGAAGATGGCACAACCTTCACTTCTCCTCCTAAACCCACACAGTCCCTCACTTCTATACATTCAATACAAGATGGATGTTTTTTTTATTTGTTTGTCTCTCAGTTAGTCTGCCAGGCTGCATTTTAAGATCCACAAAAACAGAATGCAGGTCATGATTTTTACAGAACACCAACCTGGCAAAGGAGTCAATGCATAAATCAATATCATCAGCTAATGGATTGTATGTGTCTTTATTTGATAAAGCACTTGCATCACAGCATCCTTTAGGAACACAGAAACATTATTTGACTACTTAAAACAACTAAGCATGAAAGGAGATGGATTTTTCAAGACAAGATTTCTCTCTTTTTTTAAAATGTCCTACATACCCATGTCTATTTATATCTGTAAGGCTCTGGCCTCAATGAAACCAGAGACCCTCTCAAATTATAAAATCAATTCAAATTCAAATATTCATCATAGCAATTCTGAGAGAGAAGTTCTGGTTAGATGGGTGAACGCTACTCCATGGTTGAGTAAGATTAATGTCAGCTTAATCCGCTTTAAAAAAAAACATGATATACAGTAAATTGCATGGTTGCAATAGAAAAACTGAAATTTGTTCCCTCTGAGCATCGAGTGCATGATAGACCATTATTCCATGGACGCCTGCTGATTGGGATTGTAAAATATCATATCTTCAGATTATTACTGTCAGGTCCAATTCTGACTATTTTCCATCAGCGTTTGTTAACTTTAAAAGTTTTGCAATCTGAGCTCATGTTAAATTTGAACAGATTGGTCTCAGTGAGAATGTTGGCGTCTTGTCAGGCATCTCTTGGTGATGTCATTAAGTTCAGTAGCTCAGCTTGAAGTTATCCCTATTATCTAGAAGGTGTGTATCCATCTGTACAATATGAGCTTGTAATATGTCCGATATATCCGTACCACATGTTTCCACATAAGAGCCCCTCAAAGACAGATAAAGCATGCACGGTGCATGTTAAGTACAGGAGATGATCTCTCTGGCAAGGAACCTTGCTGAACTCTAACCCATCACCATCTTTAAGTTGCATGACTTTTTTAGATACACAAGTGGAAGGGATAGAAGTGGTGATGGCAACAACTATTTCTTTTTCCCCACATGTCTTTCCCTTTGGGTCCACTGCATTATTCAAAAAAGACATTTACTGAGCCGTGCACTTCCTTGTACATCTTTGGCACCAAGCTTGACTTGCCAACCAGTAAAAAAAAAAAAGGAAAAAAAAAAGAAAACTGGAAGCCACCCTTTAAAAATTCATTCAGAGCTCTCTGTTGCTCATCCCTTACCCTCTTGCTCCAATTAACGGGGCTGGGATACTTTGAGAACTTTCTATCTATCATAGCAGGGATTTTCATGTGTCAGCTGTTCCGAAGCAAAAGTAAGCCAATTCTCTGACATGCTGCTTGAAGTCACCAGTGTTCACAAGCATAGAGAATTCAGTGTTTTTTTCCTCTTGCTGTGCATCAATTACTGTCTTTTTACTTGGCAATGCAACACACACAAAGGGAACCAGCAGAAGACGGCATCAATGTTTAACAGCCGCTTGGCATCCAGAGAAAGCCCCACTCTGCGCAAGGGTTCAGCGTGGAAGTCACACTCATTGTTAGAAGCTTAAGGAACGTGTTTGCTTTGCTCTGAAAAACCTTTGACTTCCTTGTAACACTCCCACATACACCATAAGCAATTCTAGTAAGCTTTTTTATAATCAGAGAATTAGATCCGCCGCTGCGTCTACCCTCCCCTTTAGCCCTTTCAGTGCAGAAGAAGTTTGGCTTAATTGCCAAGCGTTTCCACAGCAAAAGAGGGAAAAATAATTGTCATTTCAATCTAAGCTACAGTGATCAAAGCACCCCTAGCTACGAGCACAGTAATATGGATTGTTGCCTGCAGCTTGTGCTACTCTTAAAAGTCTCCCGGCAACATTCAGGGTGCCACAGTCAAGAAGTCTTCACTAGACACATGAATCATCTCCCAGTTCCCAGTTTCATCTGTTCTAAAAGGACTTGCAAGCTAAGATCTAAGAAGAAACTCAGCTAAAGAACCGAAATCTCTCAGCCATACATCTTCCACAGAAAGCAGAAGTCACAGTCACATAACACAGAATTAGGCACAGCTCTTCCCCTTAGATGATGCTCTATGAGCACTGTGAATCATGATGTCACAGCCCAACGCCATGGCGGGTCACTCTGACATACTGCAGCAATGCTTTGGTGTTGCTTTCAAACAGCCAGAGTGACAACCGCCAGCCCAAAGATGGGCCAGCATCTCATACTGTAACACTGCGCTGCGAGGCTGAAATCTCACTAACAGGGCATGCATACGTACCCAGGGTGAGGATCTCGGTGCGACCGGGCCGGGCCACATGGTGTTGCTGGATGGTCTGGTACAGTGTGGCCTGGCACAGCAGCAGAAAGCCGAGGCTAATCCACACGGCCAGCAGCCAGGACATCGTAAGGCCAAATCAGCAAGACGGCACCCAGCTGGTGGTGACACAATGAGAGAACAACGGGGATCAGTTACAAATCTCTGTCTACTACACTCATTTCCTTTTCTAAATCTGACAATAAAAAGAGGCAAATCACACATAGATACTACTACTATAGATACTAGCAACATTTACACCAGAAGGTCCAGCTCCCCGTGGCCCTGCATCGGAATAAGTGGGTATAGACAGTGAATGCATGGATATCAGTGTGTCCACTGTAGGATTTATTTGGATTAATCTGAGTGGGTATTGTTTTAATCACAGTGAATGGATAAGGAACAAAAGGATAAAGAGGGTTCTTGGAAAATATTTACAAAATAAACATAAATAGTCATGAAATGATTCTTGTTGGTTCTTTTTTTTGTTGAAACAAGTGATCCAAATGCAAAACAAAGATGAAAATCTGCTGTATGTAAATCATGTGGATGCGCGTCATGCATTGGGAAAATGGGAAGTCTTAAGTTTGATGGGAACCTGCAAAAGTCTCAACACAGACGGCCTTCTTGTGGATTTGCTCAAAATCTACCTAATGGCTAAACACAAGGTTTTCCTACATTCCAGGTACTATTTCTGCATCTCTCTTAATAAAAACAACAACAAAAAAACAACAAAATGGGAATTTCACACAGCATCAGCACCTCCTCTAAGACAAACACTTTAATGTGGTGCATCTTAGTTCACTTACATCCTGATCTCATCTTCATAGATGTTTCCAAACCTTGAATTCATCTTTTAATAATATATTCTATATATTTCAAGCACACATTTAGATTTCACTACACCCATGGTGAGTGGGTGATTTTCTTATCTAAAGCTCTCATGTAACTGATATCTTATGCATTCAAATAAAGTCTGCACAACGTTTCAAATGTCTGAGGGAAGTGACATGAAAGGGAGTCTGATCTAATAAATTATTTCCAGAAAGAATCAAAAGGACAGCTTTTTTTTTGGTGTGTTGCATTTGAGATTAAGGCCATTAGGCTACTAAACGTTACTCGGGTGTTCTGCAACAGCGATGACATTGAAGCTGCTTAATATTCAGCGAGAATTTAGCATAGGCAATATTTATTAAACATTCGACATGAATCCTGCCCCAATTCACCCACTAAATAACCTGAAGGTTTGGGGAAACGTGAACTGGACCCAGAGGTTTGTTTTCCCTATTACTTTTTTCTAATTTAACCATATTATCCCTTTGCCTGGATGGATTTGGTCAATATAGGTTCCACCAAAGAAGCAGCTGCCTTAATTGTAAATTCCACACAGAGCCGGAGATCTTCACAGCAAACAGAAGACGCTCAGTGAAAATATAACGTGGCTAAAACCAACAGCGCATCTCCAGAGGTGAAAGCGCGCGGGCAGACTAACCAAGCAGGCATCGCTGTTTTTCCAGCAGGATTTTTTATTGTTATTATTATTTAAGGCCGGTTTTCGCGGAAGCAAAAGCAAAAGTCTTCCCAGCGCTGGGGTTTAATGTTTTGAAGCGTGAACATCTTCCTGATTAAGCTTGAAAATATCGTGTAAAATGAGCTGATTTTCACTTTTCTGGCTCAACCTCGGATGATCGACTACCACGGCTCAGATGGGGAGCAAAGTCCTGCGTGACAAAATAAACGCAGAGTGAGAAGAAACATCAGGCGCACCTGCAGGCTCACCGACGCACCTGCGCGGAACAAATCTCCAACTGCCAGATTTGACTTCTCACCGACTCAGGAGACAACTTCGGCAAACCAATCCAAAAACAGACAGTCTGGATGTTTATAAAACGAAGAAGGGTTCACCCTGAACTTGCTTCTGTGAATTCAAATACTGCGTAGCTCTCTGATATTTCCGAAGAGCTCAGTTTTTATCATTGCACCGTAAACTGAGAGAAAAGATTATTTTTTAAATGGAACATAAGACGTCTTCAGATTTCATAAATTCCTTGCACTATTAGACATTTCAAACATCTTAACTCAAATCTTCATGAAGAGGCAGCATTCCGTCTCAAATGTTTCCGGTCACACCTCAGCCATCCCATCCCCAGACGCCACGGGAATTCCTTGAAAGTCTGACAGCCTTACCTGAGCAGTGCGTTCAGAAGGAAAAAGAGTTCAGTCAGACCACTGCCTGCTCGCCTGCGCAGCAGACTCACTCCTCTTTCTTAAATCCACTCATTCTGTGAAGCCAAGGATTTCTGCTCGAAATTCCACCTCCAGGTGAGCCAAACACTGCACGAAAGGGGCTTAAATGCTGTTCTCCTCCCCCGTGCTCCCTCCTCTGCACTCCAGCTACTCAGGTTCTTTTGAAATCCTTGGCAACACAGTTACCAAAAGCGAAAGCCCCAAGGGTCTGTGTCACAAACTGGGCAGGATTTGAGGGATGGGAGGCTGATCATGTCACAGCTGTATCAGCCACATTCTTGCAGATCTCTTGACTGTCTCTTCTCCGTCAGTGAAACTCCTATGTGGTGTTGACAGGGGGCTAATTTACCCTCCTCACTTGTCGTCTCCTTCTCACGCGTGCAGCGGAAGGCTCCAGTGGAATGACCGCTCTGTCTGCTTTTGGCTGCATCCCCCCATTGAGAAGCTGTGCTGATAGTGTGAGCTTCAGTCCTCCCTCCAACGCTCTAAGTAGAGTCTGTGTCAGACAGGCAGAGCGGGTGTGAGTGAGCGTGCATGTGCGTGTGCATTACAATGTAGCCCAGCTGGAAAGAGAGAGAGAGAGAGAAAGAGAGAGAGAGAGCTGCGAGGGAGTCAGATCACATGTCTTAAAGCAAGACTACCCACGTCTGCATCAAGACTTCATCAGCAAATGAAACGTGCTTTATTAAGCCAGCCCTCTTTACATCTCAACCTCTCATCTACAACATGACAAGATTTGAAGCCTTCAGCACATGTGTGAGCTGAAGATGTCTGTCAGTCTTCCAGCATGTTATATGCAGAAAGTAAAGCTCATCTTCTCAGCTCCTCTCATTAAGGATCTCCAATCCTTATACTAGCCATTGAAAGCAGGTTTTTTCTGTTTCTGGAAATTCTTTGCAACAAGTGTTTATTTTCCTAGCGAGCCCCCGTGGATGTTGTCCACCGATGAATAGTAAACCTGCAGATGCTGCCTAAAGAGCCTGTGAGCAGCCTTCTGTCACTGATGGCTCTGAAGGACATCCAGTGAGTTTGCTTTGGTGGATGGCTGATAATGACACCAGTGGAGTTTTTTCCCTCCAACACTCACTGCCTGACCAAAAAAAGGGTTGCCACGAAATAAAAAGGTCACATGCTCTTCTGTTTTGTTGTACCTCCTGTGTCATTCCAGCAGCATTCTCTGTTGCATTGTTTCTGGAAGCTTTTGCAGTGTCATAAGATTTATTTCCATCCAGTGTTGCATTTATTTTTCACCAGGATCTTGAATGATGATAGGACAGTCTGACCTACAGCACATTCCCAAATATTCTCCATGGGGTTGAGGTCTGGACTATGGTGGTTG
This sequence comes from Craterocephalus amniculus, assembly GCA_036024015.1. Classification (NCBI taxonomy): domain Eukaryota; kingdom Metazoa; phylum Chordata; class Actinopteri; order Atheriniformes; family Atherinidae; genus Craterocephalus; species Craterocephalus amniculus. Next base: position 3,714 of record JAVQJG010244004.1, on the reverse strand, counting down.
ATCCATGTGTGAAAATCATGTCTCCTGCTCCCTGAACTCTTTCACAGTCTGAGCCTCATGGATCCTGGTGTTTGGCCATATTGGAATATGGCTGTTCAATCAGGGAAGATGGAATAACCTGCTCATTCTCTAGATTCATTCTTTGGGCACATAATATTGCTGACCTTATACCTGAACCTAGATCTGACCAACAGCAGCAACCCCAGATCATAGACTGCTGCCACAGGCTGGTACAGTAGGCAAGATGGCTGCTTCACTTCATCTGCCTCTCTTCCAACCCTGATGTTCCATCACTGAGCACGGTCTATCTGGACACATCAGATCACATGACTTCTTTCCATGGCTCCAGAGTCCAGTCGTTATTCTCCCTAGCCTGAAGTGGTTTCCTTCTGGCTACACAGCTGCTTTAGTTCCTTACACATTGTCCAGGTAGAAATATTCTTACTTTCACAATTAAAATGCAGCCCTGAGCTCTACTGTTGTTTTTCTTCCATCCCCACCCTTCAGGATGTTTTTCCGACCACATTTTTCTCTGGAGGACGATGGTTTCCCACTCTCCTTCCGGTTTTTAATAATGTCAGTTGTTAATCCAGTTTAAGTCGTTTCTGCATCACCTTAGATGTTTTCTCTGCTTGATATCGATAATCTGACACTTCTTAAACAGACTAACATCTTTTCCATGATCACAGGATGTGTCTTTCCACATGGTTGCTGAGGAAATGAGTCAGTTGGGGTTGAATAACTTGCTGTAGCTGAAAGATAATCACCCTGCAGTAATTATCAAAAAGGAGGCTCGTATCGGTTTGCTTAGTTAAATCCAGGTGGAGACTTAATTCGGCCAGGTCATGTACTTCCCTCAGTGTGGAGGAGCTCCCCTTCAGCTCTCTGTTCTGTTAACCACAGATTTACAGTTGGGTGCCAATCCCACGCACCTGGCATGACTTACTCACAGTCTGACATTTCACAGAAAATGAGCCATATGCCACTCACAGCACACAGACGAGGGACTGAGTAAACCTGCAGACAGGAAGGCTGGTGCTGGTTCAGTGGGCGAGTAAATGCTGATGAACACGATGCTGATTCTCCAATTCCATTTTTTCTTTCAGAGTTGTATGAATTGTGCGGCCACAGTGGATCTAAAGTAGCGTTGTAAAACCACCGGCTTCCTGACTAGCTGCCATCATCCAGTTACCTAGTAGGTGGCATTTTTGAGGTGGATAACAAGCCCCTCAACTGCTGGTCACAGTGTCACATTGTAAGGTATCCTGGGCTATCTCAGCTGCTGCCATCACCTGTGCTTGTTCTCTACACACCATCAGTAATTTGACAGCCAGATTCACACAGCCCCACAGAGTTAAAGTCTGCAGGGTGGAGAGGGGATGAATAGCAAGAAAAAAACATGTATGTGAAAAACTTGTTTGTTGGTAAAGGGGTATTATTAGTCCCTCTGCTGGATAAGCAAAAATGTGATGTGAATACGTGAAAGTGTACGTAGCTGTTAACAGACTTCCTCTTGTAGTTGAAAACTTGGGGGGGGGATTTTGTATTTATTTGTGGATGGATTTTATGCCATGTGCTGTTGTGTTCTTCCTTTGGTCTATGCCCCTTCTATTTACATAGTTATCTAGTTATCTGGTGGGGAGGCAGTTTCGAAAAAAGCAAAGCCACCATCTGGATCTCTGTTGAGTAAAGCTCACCATGTTGGGAGAGAGATTTACATACAGTACAGCATAAACTGCAGTTATTATCACATTGATTATTGTTTCAACTCTGCCAGCTTGATCACCAATAAAAGAGCCTTTTTTTCAGAAGGAGCATTAATAACATGCATGCTTCAATTTCATTTTGGCTTCAGCTCTTCACGTCTTTATGATTTGTCCCATTGGACTGAGATGAAGGCATCAAATGAAACAAGCCCACAAACAAGCCTCAGCGGAGAACTTAAGACTGAAGGCATCAAATTACTGTGTTAATTTCAGCACCAACACCAGTCTCCCATTTGAATCCGCTGGGGTTTTTATTCGTTTTGCTGATTTGTTGCAGTGGTATTTTTCATTCTGCATCATTCTGAGCTGTGTTGGAAGAATGAACTGGGACAACAGAATTTCACAGTAATTCTGGATTGTTGTTGCGCTCTCTTCTCAGGGGTTTCCATCATTTCCAAACAGCTGTCGCTGCAGTCCGTGCCAAGACCTAACCGCAACGACCAATCACTGGCCAACTCGCTGTTTAGATCTTAGCAGCCCTGTTAAACAGTGGTGTTTGCCAATATTGCTCTCTTACTCTCCATCTTCCTCTCGCATGCTGTAATTTGCTTCGCTTTCTCTCTATTTCTCCCTTTGGCTAATAAAATTCTTCCTTCCAGTGCAGCCAACAAGCTTCAATATGTGCCTGTTAGCTGTACCAAAATACCATCGTAAGCCGACCCCCTCCCTCCTCCTTCCCCTCAGCAGCTCTCTGCTTTTCTCAACATTTCTAACTGGAACAAACAAAAGATTTCTTCCTCTTCTGCAGAGGCCTATTCTCCTGAGTTTCATGTGGAGTGAAAAGGAGATGCACAGAAAGAAGAGAAAAAGAGGATAGCAGAAAAGATTAAGGTAACCAGGGAGGATGAATAGCAGAAGTGTTGCTCACTGATGGATAGTGAAAGGGGGATGTGATTAATGAAAAGAAGCAGTCTGATCGGTGATGAGCAGATTATTTAACTTCTTACTTATTATTTCAGCTTTGTTTCCTTACTTTTCAAGGGGAATGTTAATAGATTAACAGGTCTCTCTCTCTCTCCTCCAAAAATAACTTTCAGGTATGCGCTTTAGCTTTCTCTTCAGTAAATAGATCTTGTAAGTATGTAAATAAATACAAAAAGGCGGATAAATAAACTCACCTCCTTGAACTCTTAAATGAAAGTGAAACCCGGCTTCACAAACAGAACATTTTCCATGGTGGTGAAGATAAATGACGTTTGCTGTCACTTCCCTAATTACGCTCTCATTTTCATCAAGAGGCAAATTCAGCTGAGTGAGTCATTGACACTTTTTACTCTGTAGTAATTGGACTGTTTTTCATTTAGCTGTGTTCATGTTTATTCTCAATAAAAAAAGATAAATATGATGTGCCATGTCAGCAGATCTCATACTCTATCTTAGTTGCAATCACATCTCCTAATCATGTCTTGTCTGAAGGGGAGAGGAGGCATGGTTGTGATTGGCTCTACACACACGTGGCATCACTCCTTCTCCATTCATTTTCTATGGAGCCTGAAAATGGCTTGCCCTCCTCAGCTAAGCTATACACACATTTGTGCATGTGAAATTTCCTACTCCTTCACATGCACATAGGGGCTTGCAACGCCACACAAGATATTGGAAAAATTTTCAACTGTTGTTGCGGGCACTAGAAACAATCAGAGACGATTTCACTGAGTGCAGGTGGCACACTGCAGTCTGCAGCCATTTCCAACATGTAGGAACAGATTTACCCATACTTTGATACTTCACGTAATGATTGTGTTATGATTATCATTCATTTTCTATACCGCTGTTTAGGGTTGCGGGGAAGCTGGAGCTTTCTTTTGTAGAGTAGAGTCAACATCCAGTTTTGGAGCGATCTTTTCTTGTGAAGATGCTCTGGCTCTCAGTTTAAACATGCACTCAAAGTCCGACGCGCTTCAGCGCTGTTTCAAACAAAATGATCACGAAGTCCAAGTGTGTCTTT
>JAVQJG010243993.1:0-10678 GCA_036024015.1 Craterocephalus amniculus | reverse complement strand
AGATAGATAGATAGATAGATAGATAGATAGATAGATAGATAGATAGATAGATAGATAGATAGATAGATAGATAGATATCAAAGTGCCATACTGTAAAAATAGCTCGATAAATAAATAATACTGATATTTGGAATTCACCATCAATAACATCAAAACATTTCTTTAACAGAGGAGTCAGTAAAAAAAGAAAAAATATTTTAAAAGAAGACACGTACATCCTCTCCCTCCTCTTCCTCTGGATAGGGTCGTTTAGGAGCTCTGACCGGACTCACATCTGCAGGTCCATCCATTGTCCAATAGGAGCCCTACAAACAGAAGGTCCTGTGATGCCCAGACCAACAACAGCAAATGTACAGTTTCAGGATCAGAACATGAACGCAGCTCACCTTGCCGGGGTCACTCTGTGGACGGGGAACTTTCCTGAAGCATTTGTTCAGGGACAGATTATGCCTGATGGAGTTCTGTGAAAAGTTAAAGGGGTCAGTTCTGCAGCAGTCAGAAAACAACAAACATCTAACAACTGGTTTATTTGTGATTCTCCAGCAGAAATAGTGTGTGTGGACGGTAATGCTTGCCTTCCATCCGCGGCCTGCTCGGCTGTAGTAAGGGAAAGTGTCACTGATCCAGGTGTAGATGTCGTTCAAGCTCAGCTTCCTCTCGGGTGCAGCTGCTATTGCCATGGCAATAAGAGTGGCGTAGCTATGAGGGGGCTTCCCTTTGGAATTAGAAGCGGAGGGGCTCGGTACCGAGGGGATGAGGTCTCCTCTCTCCCTGCCTCTGTCTCTCTTTCTCTCCTTCTCCCCTCCTCCTCCTCTCTCTTTGCCTGATCGTAGGCTGCTGATTCCCAGTTTGGGCAGCCAGTCAATACTGGTGAGACTGGAGTCCAAGTCAGAGGACATTGCTTTTATTCTTCTTCTCCGTCCAAGATCTGAGGGATCAGAAAAGGAACCACTGGTTCACCGTGTCCTTTTACTTTTTGTTCACACGGGTCATAAGAGATGCGTAAACACTGAGCAGTCCCACAGGAGACTCCCTCTGAGCCTGTCATGAAAGACTGAACTGCCCTGTTCCTGTACTTCCAACCAGCGGCGGCTACAGAACAGCAGCACTCTGTTCTGCCGTGGAAACTTTCCATTCACAAGCAAAGACATGGCTTGAAAATGTTGACATACCACCTTGTGCCACCTCCGGCTATACTTGCTATTTTCTGAGGAAAGAAGAGTAGCTTGCTTACCTCTCTGTGGTCAATCGAGGCCTAAGGCCTGGAAAAGTGTTAATATTTTATGTGTTCATCAGCTGTGCACCACCGCTGTCAAACTGGTGTCCGTCCTTCCCTTTTACATCTCACTCTTCAGCATGCGGGTCCCCTCCAGACTTCCGATCGGCGCTTTGGTTTGTGAAAGCTTGTTTAACTTTGGAGAAATATACACAAAAAAAAACTTATCGGAGAGCTTCCTTTTTCTCTCCCTCCCTCTGTTCTTCCCCTCCCTTTCTGACTTTACCAGAAAGACCTCCCCCTGTGTGACATCACTCTCTGCACCCGCCTCTGGGTGCTGGTACCACCTCCTCAGGAGTTTCAGTCGTCTGTCAGGTTCCTGCTGAAAAACGTTTGTGAACTTTCCCCTCACACTAACGGACATGGTGCAAGGATTTGTTTGAGAAAAATACAAACACAAAAACACAGCAGGGCAAAAATAAAATTAACAGAACTCGTTTATTGTTGGGTAGACTTTATATGTTGGAAGCAGCAGTGTTCTGGAGATAATCCCTCTACATAGCGCTGAAGAAGGCGAGGAGGCCGGTGTCGGGGGACGGCTGCATCAAGAGCTTCTGGATCTGCCAAAAAAAGTAACAACACTCATTATTTATGTTAGTGGATAAAGAGACGGTGGTAAGACAGCAATAAGGCACAGAATTGCAAAAAAAATGCAAGTCATGTGTAACCATAAAAGCAGTCATTAAGTCATAAAGCAGTGCGTTTGGAAATAAACCAGTTTGGACCAGATGTGTAAAACTGTATGATCAAAGGCAGAAATGTGCGTGTTTTCTTTGCACCAGATAAGTATAGCCAAGCGCCCATATGATTGTGAAACAATATGCACATGTACAAACCTGATTTGTGGTCATGTTTTTAGTCATGAAGGGACATGCACACTCCCCTACTTATCTCCTAATCATTTGCATTTAAAAAATACTGTTCAAAACTAAATAGATATGAAAGCATCATGAAATAAGGGACAGTTTACCGAATGTCAAACTTTGACCTTAACCAGTGAAGTACAGAAAAATAAATGTTTTTAATTCGGTGGTCTCAGTTCTTAAAAAAATAAATAAAAAACAGAAGAAAGAGGACTAGCAACATAAGCAATGATCTCTGAAGTGGTGTCAAAATGAAAGAGATGACAAATGAGAAGCCAGAACAGCAGGAGGATCAACAACTGCTGCTTCATCTGCAACACATCACACATCCTTTGGAGCGTGAAGTTTCTGTGGAAATGATCCAGGAGGAGACGCAGATGTACAGACTGTATGTTGGTTGTTTCCTTATACATCCCTTAAAAACCGAAAGCAGCAAAATAAGCTTTTGACTGAAAGCAAACTATAAATATTTGTCTGCTTTTGAAAGCTTACGTGTAATTCGTTAAGTCTTGTATAGCTATATTCACATAATAATGCAGTTAGTTATAGCACTGTCAAACAAATAAAAACAAAATAAATTTAAAAGAAATAAATACTTTTCTACATCATTTTATAAGAAATGTCCTTGTCTGTTCTATAAAGTTCAGTCAAACATATTGGTGCTTCTACTTCACCACATGAGGGTTAAATTCCATCATGTCGGCATGTTCTTTGTGCGTGCACATCTTTTATACATCCATCCCCTTGAGGTTATAATTAGTGTCCCTTAAGAAAACACACAGACTTAAATTTACGACATATTTTAAACAGATCGTGCAGCTTTGGCAAGCACCTCCTTGAAGTTGGGGTGTTTGGCATCTTGAACCAGCTGCAGCATAACGCCCTCTGTTGTTGTGAGAAAGGCTCCGCTCTGCTTCAGTCGGGACAGAGCAAACAAGCGGTCCGTCTGGCTGAGGAGGGAAGAACAAATAATTTGTATGAGAAGAAATAAACAGTAAAAAAACAAAAATCACCAAAAAGCCAAATGTCACATTGCAATAGAGATGGTAAAATTCAGATACCTTCTGGATGAAACAGCATCAGCCACAATATGAACCTCATATCCTTTCTCAAGCAGATCAAACGTTGTACACTGAATAAAATACGGAGTGGAGAACAGATGGATGAGTTTTTCCATTCATTAATTTAATTAAAAAATAATTCATTATTAGCATTTTTATAGCAACAATCAAATTTCTAAAAATCTGGATTCCCCCCCCCCCCTTCATAAATCAGTACCATTGGTTACCTTTTATGTCTGTCTGTAGTTTAACAAATATTTAACTTATCAAACTTTATGTCCAGTTTTTCTGGTCAAAGAGGTACTAACTGGCAGTTTCCCCTGAGCCCCATGTTTAATATTTTGTTTACAGAGACTCATTATCTCTCATATTTATTGGTTTTTGTTGTTTGTTGGTTTTCATGAATCATTAATGAGACTAAGACCGGCTTCCATTTATTGTTTTTGTTTTGTTATCTGTTTAATTTCTTTCAGTTCCAGCAAAAAACGTTTGTTATGTTTTTTTGTTGTTTTTTACAAATGAACACTTATTGATCTCTAAAAGGGTGCACCTGCTTTATGATTATAGAATTATTATTGCATTGTATTAGTTTAAAATCGTCTCAAAATGACAACAGTGCTTCATGCAATATTAGAGTTTATCGCAAAAATTTCTGAGACGATTAATCGCAAAATTTGTTATCGTGACAGGCCTATTTATGATCTTACTGCAATGCAGGCGTGTGCTTCGATTCCACACAGAATAGCTTGTTTTCGGTTCCCCAGGCCCTGCAGCTCCTTCTCCACCTCGTCTATGATCATGGTGAAGCAGGTTTTAGAATAAGCCGTCAGGTCTGAGGCTCCCAGCTCTGGTACAGTGGGCCCCAAACCTTTAGGGTACTGTTCAGTCAAAATTGGGGGGATGCCCAGAATGCGGCTGGCCTATAAGAGAGAGGGGGAAGACAGAATTTCATTTTAGGTTGTCACAGTAATTATTTACTTTTGGTTATCAACACAGCATTGATGACCAACCTGCAGAAGTCTCGCTGCATTGCTGACAATGTTATTGAACTGGAATATGTTGGGTCTGAACTTCTCCTGCATGTCACACAGGAAGAGTACAGCATCCTTGGTGGAGAGCCTGCCCATCTTTGCCACTGCAAAAGTGAACCAACTAATTAATAACAAAGAATACTTTAAGTTTCATTACACCATGTCTTAGGGAGACTCAAGGTCAAATGTCTGACTCTGAATGGGTTTGCAAATTTGTCACTTGTATTCTAGACATATTAGCTGCACATAACAGACTAATTTTTGACCAGCTTTTTGTAGACATTTAAAGCGGAGGCACTTTTCCCCCCTAGGCGATGTATTATCTTAACGACACGTAAAATGTGCATGACTTCATCTTTATACTGAAATAAATCGGACTTACTGTTGCTGCTTGATTGACCCAAATGCAAGCAGGAGGACTGTGTGATAGGTTCAAGGGGACAGTGGAAAGTTAAACTGCCAGGTTAAAGTATTATTTCCCATGTGACGCCTCCTGTTTAATTTAAAACCAACAACATATTTACCTAGCTTGCAAGTGAAAGAGAAAGTATTTAAGACAAACTCAGAATGGTAGAATATTGTTCAAGTGATAAACGATTATTTAAATGCATTTCAAAACAATCAGCTTTTAAAAATATAACTCGATGTCAAAATATCAAACTAACCTGTCTTGAGGCGAAGATCGAACCAGAAGTTCAACAAAAGTACGCTTTGATGATAAGCCCTCCTTACCGAGAGCATGTTGACGAATAAAATGACTTGATGTAGAGATTGATGATTATTTAGACCAATAGCAGGTATTGTCTGAGGTGTATCACCCTGATTTCTCGGGTGGGTGGGAACCAAACAGTAACCCACAGTGGCCATCTGAAGATGTCTGACAATGGAGAATCTCCGACAGAAACGCCGAAAGAAGAGCAGCAGCATCCCACAGACGACTCCGCGTCTAACGAAGAGAAGAAAAAAAGTAAGACATTTAAATACTTCGATTTTTGGATGCAAGTAAATAATAATTATCTCTGTGTTACTACTCTTGCTAATGCTAATAGAGACATTTCCGGGTTTGTGACGTATTGGATAATTGATACCAATTTTGGCCAATGAGAGTGATACTTTTTTCTGCGTAGCCAATAAACGTAGAAATGTTTAGCACGTGATGGCTGAAGCGGAAATGGCTAAAGCTATTGCTTGGAACAAATATATTTGCTCTAATTTAGTTGGAGTTTTTGTATTATATGATTCCTTCAGGTGTATTTTGATTTTCAATAGCGTTGTATTTTATGTTAAAGTGTTATTGTACGCTAATGAGCAATAGTGTTTAAAACTTTCAGACAGGAAATATGCTGTTTGAAGCAGTGGGGCTTTTAAAAGTTTTTCTTTCAGACGGTCGTTTTATTTTTTGGTCCTCTAATAACCAAGGTACTCTAAATTTAAGGCGGACTCTGTCATTTTTCCATCATATTTATGCAACAATATGCAAAGTAATATTATATGCTGTGCATGTATAGTAGAGTAAAAAAATAACATACATTACTCAAGCGGTTTTCAACATATGTTAAACATGTTAACATCCTTATACAGCTCTTTGTCTTTTAACATCCGATTAGCAGCTTCTCTATGTTAGTTATGTACGTCTATGATTCAACATTCATTAAATAGACCTTTTAATTGGTACTATATAATATTGATTGGACATAATTTGCATTTAATTGTTATTTCATTGTGACAGCGGGTGAATAATGCAGAAAGGAAATAAATATACAAATAAATAGATATGATTAGCTTTTTAGTCCCCAGATTGATGAGGTCAGCATTTACTTTTGGTGGACAGAATTTGTCATGCAAGTACTGCATGCATGGCTTGTAGGAAATATCTGAACATAAAGTTAGCAGCCCTCCCAGCTCCGGTACAGTGGGTCTCATACTGTACAGTGGGAATCAATATTCACTGTAGGACACTTCATGATATCCTTCAGTACAAACAATATAAACAACAAAAAACATAAAGGAAAAAACAGACATTGGCCTGGAAGTTTGAAGGCTTGAAATACAAACTCTAGACCACAGTACTGACTACGGGAAAGTTAGCACTGAGTCCTGTTGTAAAGACAAACACTTCTGCAGTATTCTCCGTAATTCACTGTATGAGTTCATGTTTTTCCTACTGTGGTATTGAAGTCATCCATCATTTTTGTTAAGTACATTGTCAGAAATTCCACTGAGCAAATACAAGTTCTGATTTGTCTGGAGCAGTCTGTTGTAGCAGCAGTTGCTTTCACTTTTGTTTTCCCTATGTTCTCAGTCGATGTGCTGCTGAAGGCAGTGGGAGACACTCCTATAATGAAAACAAAGAAGTGGGCCGTGGACAGGGGGAGGACGGTGCAGTCCCTTGCTCAGTTCATTTCTCGCTTCCTCAAGCTTGATAATAGTGAGCAACTTGTAAGGATGAATTTCTACTCTGGTTTTGATGGTTCCTCAAAATATGTCTGGTAGATAATAAAAAGGAAAAAAAATCCTCAGTGTATTTTTTATCTTTGTTTATTTACAGTTCATCTATGTTAATCAGTCATTTGCGCCATCGCCGGATCAGGAAGTAGGGATCCTCTTTGATGTGAGTTTTCTTTTCTTTTGTGTTTTTTTGTTTTAGCTCCCTCAGAAGAACTCCCCCAATCAGAAGAAAAATGTGTGTTGTCATCAAAAATGGCTTCACAAAAAGATGAAATTGTAACTGTAGCATTTACCCCCCAACCCAAATATGACAACATACAAACAGTATATCAGTAGTCTTTTACATGTTCTTCTTTAGTTCATTTAATGTGTAAAGTAAGCTATGTATATTAATATATATTAATATTCTGAGAGATCCCTTTTAGCCTGTTATTCAGTATTATCCTATCAACTTGCACATCTGTAGCCTAGCGGAAAGAAAAATGTTAAAAATATCAGTTCAATTTTCCAAAGAATATTTCCTGCAGAAGTCAGATACCTAAAATCCACTGATATTTTTAAGTGGTAGCCTAAGATCAGAAGGTTAGAAAACATGAATAATCCTGTTATTGTCATGTTTACGTAATTGGAATCTCCTGGCCTGCCCTTAAATATATCAAATCAACAATATACAGCACGATGCTGGCATCTTTCCTGTAAATTCAGCCTACATGCACTGACCAGCAGAGGGAGCAATAAGAGTTGAGCTTTATGTGACAAAACCACAATCCGTGACCACTGATCAATACCCTAAAGCATGGATGTCAAACTCTGGCAAATGATAGCTGCTATGTATCTATAGGTTTAGATGTTTTCCAGTTTCAAAACACCTGAATTAATTGAATGGTTAATTAACAGGTTCGTCCAGAGGTTTACAATCCTTTGATGAGGTCCATCTATTCTCAATCAGCTGTGATCAAGCATCTAAAACCTGCAGGACAGTAGCTCTTGTGTGGCAGAATTTGACATCTCTGATTGGGTGACAGTAAAACCCTAAAATTACAGTTAAAATAGCTTTTTTTTTGTTTGTTTATTTCTTAATCACTATTAGCCTGAATATACAAAGTGATCACATGTAATGGTTTTCTGTAACAATTGCAATCATATCTTTTTTTGTCTTTTTCAGTGCTTTGGCAGTGATGGCAAGCTGGTTCTACATTACTGTAAATCTCAAGCCTGGGGTTAACTGCTGTCTATTAGCTTGATGTTTGGTGATATCCCTTTTAAAATCTCCCTTCAAACAATATGCAAATTTTTCCCCCTTTGCTATTTTCTTGTAATGTTTTTTATGTAAATACAATGTAAATAAATTATTGTGACCATATATAGCTTTTCCAACTTATTTTTATTTATTTATTTTGTGGTAGTTAAATATTTAACACTCAAGATAAAACACAAACTGATTGATTAGGGAGGATATCTTTTAATATACAATCAAGTTAATCCATGCAAATGTGTTGGGTCAATTTCTTTTATCTTTTTTACTTTGATAAAGGAGCATTTTGTGAAAAGCAACATTTTCATGTTGTGCTACTCAAACTGAGGATGAAGGTTGTCGGGAGGGAACCACCTCTGTAAGTGGGCAGGAAGGAAGAGAGGGGGCACTACAGTAACAGATGGACTTAGAGGGATTACATGATTTAGGATGGGTATGTGAGATAAATTCCCAAGAAAGACAGAAAACAGAGTATATTGGCGTGGAGACAACTGGTCAGCCGCTCCACCAGTTCACATTTTTATCAATCCGATTGGCCACGAGGATTACAGGGGAAAGTGCAACTGGAGAGGTAAGGACCAGTGAGGCTCACTCATCTAATTGAGGACACGGAGGTAGACAGTAGTGACAGGGTGTTTGAAATGGAGCAACGAAATCTAATATAATATCACATCAAAATGGTGTTTACTTAATGATTTAAATGAAGTGCTGCAAGAGAAGAAACAAAGATATTTGGTAGGTAATTGTTATTTATCCTGAAGTAACACAAATTTATACCGTTTTTCAGTAAACTTATAATCTCATATACTGTGCTGATTAAGTGCTACTTTTTTATCCCGATTTCTCTTCTTTTCTCGATCATTTCTGATCCTAAACTGAGGAGCTTGCTTTTTCTGTGTCCTGATAAAGCCCACAAAAAAGTCTTTTGACTGTTTTCTACCATTAAGGTTTAAAGGGAACAGTAGTTCCACACTGTCTTATTAATGTTAGTTGGGTGCTTTTACTGGATGGAAATCAATGATATACAAAGCAGATTTTTGCAGATGCTCCATGATGAATGGATTTTAACAGAGAGAAACAACATGTGCAAATTTAAGCGCAATACAAATTTTTCAAAGTTCATGTCAGTCTGTTCAGGGATACTTTATTTTCTTAAGTAAAAGTAGCAAACCCAGCATAGAGTAATGGTTTCTCCTCAGAGGAAATATTTTCCAGTTTGTCTTGATTATGACCAGCAATATTAAGTTTATCTATTATAGACTTAGACTTAGACTTGCCTTTATTGATCCCTTTGGGATGACTTCCTCAGGGAAATTCAAGTTTCCAGCAGCACATAACAAAGATGACATAGATAAGAAAGAGCAGCACACATATATATACTTGTTGCAAACAGTTTAAATTCATTGCTTCTCTAGTTTATGCTGGGATCAGCCAGTGTTGCAGTAATATAAAGGGCTGGGTTTTCTGAAAATGTATGCATGCTGTACAAAAGTTTAAGATAATGAAAGAAAAGAGAATAATTATTGCTAAATTTGAAACCAAAGTCAATATTTGATTACAATTTGTCTTAAAAAGAGCACCCGCACAGTTTGGGTGTTTGGATAAGTACTCCCAGTGCAGAATGATTTTGGAACCAATCAATCCGCATTCCTGCTCGATTAACCACAGCAAAGCTTAAATTCCTTAAACAGCTGTCCAACACACTCAATGAACAGTTAATGAAAAGTTTATGCTACACATATTTCTTCTTTTAGAATCCATTTAATCAATCACACATTCATGTTATTAATCCTATTATTTTTGTAATCTATCATGGCTTCACCTCTCTGTCTTTCAGGGGCTGTGTGGTGTCAGGGACACATTGCATGAGAGACCAGGAAACAGCATGGTCAGACTGCATTTAACACTAAAATACTTGTAACATAGAGGATTTTAGCTGATTTTTCACTTAAATCTGTGGCACATAATGTTATCAGCAGGAAAGTTTTTAGGTTTTTGGGGGGTTAATTTTTGGCTTTGACCCTCTCTGTGGTCTAACTCTTCAACAGCAGAGGGATTCATTGTAAGCGACGAGCTTTTGTCTGATTGTGTTCATCCGGAAGCACAACGATATGAGCCCAGGTCAAATTACTTAACCCTCCTTAAACCCTCCAGCTGGAGGACTTATTTGACCTGCGGAAGTGACTGAAGGAACATTCAGCATAGTTACATACCTCCATATGGTCTCTTTGTTGGACTCAACATTGAAGCCACAGAACCCCATTTAATAATGCATTTTATTTATTCTTTAGCTATAAAACTTTTATCATTTATTACTACATGATCTCTTAGCTTTTTGGAATATTCAGATACTAATGTAATTCTTCAAAAGTCTTAAGGTCAAGGAATTTATGGACACATTAGCTACCATGAATATCACTAGCGCTCACATTGAAGTGTTGCATCCTTACATCCCGCTCTTCTCTCCCACTCTGCCCCCTTCTTCCACCTAAATCCCTAATTGTTCTTTTTTGTTTGTTCCATCTGTCCTTTCAGCTTCAGAGCATCTTATCCTACTTCCTCTCATCTTATTCTCTTTTTCCTAATTTCCTTTAATCACGCTGATTTTGCAGGATCAATTTGTCTTCTGTCTATACCATTACATCACATTTATATTAACCTCCTGTTTAAAGCTGGCCCTACCCTGTCGGCTGCACCCGTGGCAGCAGTCGCACCGTCTGTCCTGTTTATCTTATTTCCACGTG
>JAVQJG010243981.1:0-12183 GCA_036024015.1 Craterocephalus amniculus | reverse complement strand
TATGCACACACAGGCACCCAAGTTACTACTATTCATGCCTGCATGCATACACCAACATGTAGACACACAAGCACTTGTGGTGTTTGTGGCAGAGTTTATGGGACACCTTCTAAATATATATTGACACACACTTAATGTTTGGATCCACGGTGTAATAGAGACAGACTGTGCTTTCAACTGTTAGATGGGATTTCTGACTGTGAAGAGAAATCTTCCAAAGGATTTTATTTAAAGAGAAAGACTCCGTCAGCATCGTGGAGGATGCTGCACACTCATTCAGACCTTCTGCAAATGGGCGAGACTGGAAAGGAGAGGGGAGGGGAAGAGTAAAAAAAAAAACTGAAAAAAAAAAACTGCCACTTTCTTGTTCTTTCCCACCCAATCCCCCCTGCTCCTTCCAGGAGTGGCCTTTCTCCTTTTGAAGAAAATCCCGGAGGAAAGAAGAAGAGGGATCCGAGAAGAAACGCTTATTTCGAGTTTTAATACTATGATTATTCTTACAGTTTTTAAACTTTAGATGGGAACGGTGGAGTACTGATATGGATATAAAGATTTATTGTTACTACTCATCATTACAATCATCGTCCTTACTGTTATTATAGCCTCAGAAAAGTCCCGGTTTCTGCCTTTGACGGATGCTGTGCAGGTGGTAGATGCTCTAACTGCATACAGAAGATAATCATGTTGATATTATATAAACAGAAATGTACATGGAGGTATTTTTTTTTAATGGACAGAAGCATATTGTATTATTTGGTGCACTGCAACTTAATGTGAAGCGCTTTTCTCTTATATTTTTGTCAGACTGTGAAGCTTTAAAATTCCATGTTCACTTTAAAGGCCTCAAAACACAATTATTCTCTCTTATAAAAAATTTGGTTGCCACTTTTTCTTATGCCGACACATAAAAATGCAGCAGCTGTTCCAACATGTTATATTTTCTAATCCTGTACAACAGCTGGCCCGTCTTCACACATCAAATACACCAATTTTATTCCTGTTTGTCACCTTTAGACCCCCCCACCCAGTCCTGACTGTCTTATCTTTGCGGAGATCGAATATAAGGGCTCTTTCATGACTTCTCTACCTTGAACAACGCTTCACCTCTCCTGCTGCTTTTTTTAAAGGTCCGTGAACGCATCGTGCATCAAACGTGCATACATCTTGTTGCTCCAAGTGCGCGCACACACACACACACGCTGGTTATAAATGTGAATTTATAGCTATTTGCTGTGCCCTGACGGTTAAGAAGAGATTATATTTGACTAGAAGGGGAATGGCAATAAGGACGATGAAGTTAATGGTTATCAAACTAAAGTTTAAGATGTAAAAAAAAAAAGTCTCTAAAGTTCTAAAGAATCTCTGTCTTCCAAATACTGTTTAACATGAAAAGAAAAAAATGTATTTATTTGTTATGCTTTCTATACAGTTTGACCTGTTCTCTGCATCTGTTCCTTTCATCTCTCTAACACCTGCCAGTGTGCTCGCCGCTCAACGTTTGTAACCAGCATATTATGCAATGACCCTATTATCATTACCAACTGTGACTTTTTACATTTCCCTTGTGGTTTGGGTCATTTTCATCCCAAAAGAAATCATAAGATGAGCAAGCAGAATGTTCTGAGGGCAGATTGTGTTTCCATCAGGGCTGTAAAAACTTTGCCAGTGTAAATAGGGCAAAATAAGAACAGTGTAGAAGTACCCCTGAACATCTCCTGCAGATACGAGCCTCTCATTTAGTGACTGGGAAGTTTTTCTTTTGCATTCAGTGGTCGATAGTTCACAGATGATGTCAGGAGAACGTTACCAAGGGAATCGGTCTGACTCCATAGAAAGCATTTCTTTCCTTTTAAGGGATCTTTTAAAAATGAGAATATGAACAAATGAAAGGTAACTCACAGAATATATATATATGTATATGTGATATGCATATACACATTCATATAAATATGAATTTCAAATGTTTTAAGAGAAATTGTTAGAATTATAATAAAGATACAGAAACCAAGTTGTAATTCATGGTTAAATGGTTTAATTTTTGCATTTGAATGCATTCCTGCTCCATTTCAGGTCAGACTCTGGTCTTAATGCATTTGCAGGTACGACAAAAAAATAACGGTACAAAGTTAATTTCTTCTTTTAAAGTAGTGGCGAACCGTGGTTTTCACCCAGCAGGTTTTGCATGCATCCCTGCTCCAACACGCTTGATTCGAATGAATCAACTGGACTGGCTGTTGGATCATCTGACCAAGCAGGTGTGTTGGAGCAGGGATGCATCCAAAAAATTTAGATGAATATGGCCATCATGGACCAACATTCCTACCCGTTTAAATATGAGTGTAATGTGAGCTAAGAGCAGATTAACTTTTAATCCAAACCAATATCCAAAATGGGATTTCTCAGTTTTATTTTCTTGTATTGCAGTTCCAGGCTTGTCTAAATGTTCATATACTAGGGTGCACTCACATCTACATACAAGGAGCCTTTAGATTTTGTGTGAAGAACAGAGAAAAACAGACATTTGAAATTTGAAGTTTTATTTGAATTGTAAACAAACTAAAATGGGAAAACTGTCCAACAGTGTATAGATATAGAAGATATCTGCAGGGGATATCAGTACCTGGGAAAAAAAAAAAAAACACCCATCAGACTGCTTATCAGCATTATGTTCACACACATGAAAAACTTTTGTCTCTTCAGACTCTGCCATGTCAGGAGCAGAGCAGCACTTTGTCACCACAGATCTTCTGAGCCCAGTGCAAGACATCACAAGAGACCAGTGTTCCCTGGAACTTTAAAGAATGTAGCTCTTATACACACCTGATTAAGGTCCAGTCTGTCTCTTTACTTTAATAGATCTGAAAAGAAAAAGGAAATTAGTTTATTTGGAATTGGGTTTTTTTGTTGTTTTTTTAACTCAACTATTATGGAGGTTATTTTCTCCTCAGAAACTCTGGCTTGTCAGGGCCAAAGATGCACAGCTCTCTACATGTGGACTCAGAGCCCAGTGCAAGTCATCAAGGGAGAAAGATCAGCATGAATTAGCAGCAGATATGTTCAGGTACGAATATGGACAGAGGTGATTTTAAACTGTGAAAGTCATTTTCTCAAGAAAGCATCTATTTAAAGACTCATCCATCCTTGAAGCTGCCAGAAAAAAGAAAAAAACCAAAACACATTACTAACATACCTTTTGTAAATCCCAGCTTGATGTGAAAGACTTCCACCAGCAGGCGATATTTAAAAGCCTGAAAAGACGAAAGAATTTGTTATTGATCTTTTGGGATCATCAACTTAAGCCAACATCAGGTTTTGTTCCTCCTCAGAAACTTTTGCTGGTCGGGGCCAAAGATGCACGTCAGTCTTCATTCTGACTCAGAGCGCAGTGGAAGTCATCAGGGAGAAAGACAACTATATAACCACTTGAATAGTTCCACAACATACAGTAAAATCACATGCAATTGTAATTTACGTTATGAAAAATGCCGATTGTTAATGCATTCACCGTTTCAGAGCCTCGTTGTAGCATCTTTTAGCTAACATGCTAACAATCTTACCACGTGGAGGTAAAGTTAAGGCCCACTGCTCTTTTAAAGTAGCTTTTAAACCATAACTTCATCTTGGCGTGTTAAAGCATGCACATCCACTAACTAAATTCATTTTACAAATGAATAAAACACGTTCAAAGACAGCTCCAGATGATTATAACGTCGATCTTTAACGTAATTATGAGATCAGTGAGAAACGAACTATCAGTAATTAACATAATTACAAAAGTAATCCCTGTGTAATAAGAAAGTTAACGCGTAAATTTGATTTAGTTTTCTCACCAGCTGTTACCACACTTACCAGCGAACCCCTGCTGCAAATAACATGCTTCTCCGACTGCCTCGTGTTTTATAGCAGCAGCTGGTTGGAAGTGTCTTACCGCCACCTAGTGGACCGGAGGGGTCAGTATCGGAAGTAAATCCTGTTATAGTAGTGCATAGCAATCCTTCCAAAATATTTTTGCATGTCCTCAGTAATGTTATTGTTTGCCTCATGAAATTATGTATTTCTTTTTTTAAGGCGACATATTTTGTATATTACATAAAACCCCTAACAAAATATGTTCTCAAAAACCCCGGAAAATTGATTTTGCCACATCTTCATTCAAATACATATCACATGCCGTTTGTGTTGTGGATGACCAAAATGTTACAGCAATTGATTTCATTTTTATCTTTTGATCTTGTTTTGATTCAAACAGGAAGTTGTACTGTCATACTATTCTGAACTTCACAAATACACTTGCATCTTCCAGCTATTACCACTAGAGGGCAGAAAAGAGACGCAGCAGGTTTTCTTTTTATTTAGAAAAAGGCATTTTCTCTCTATAAATCAAACTTTATATAAACCATGCCAAGGGCAACACAAATTGCTTTACACAATGAAAATAATTCACACATTTTAAAATATTAAATTAAATTAAATGAAAAATACTTTATTGATCCCAGAGGGAGGGTATAAATGTCTTCTATACTTTGAAGAAATTTAAAGTATTGTTTTGTAAACATAGATAATTTTCACTCTCTTAAGGTTTTGCAAAACAATTAGCCAGACTAGGACGAAAAACGTAAATAACAAAAATAAGCCTGACCGATGACCTGACTATGTTTAGTATAATTATTTCTGCCCTTACAGTGCCCACTGTACACACCTGAAAGCTGCAGACCTTTAATTAAACAAAGCAAGAATGCAAGACATAGCATCTCTTTCTCTTGCTGTTCATTAGAAAAATACCTTTGGCTGCAATTTGGTTAAATCCTACAGCATACTTCCTGTAAATAGATTTCAAATATAACATTTGTTTTGAAACTGCAAATTATAAATAGGTATAACATGATGTATTATACAGATTGTCCTTGAACATATCAATAAGACGCCCTCTAGCTATCCTTAAATATCTACTATCCTTCCCAACAAGAACTGAAAGCAGAGCTGGAAACCGTCCATAAACTCTAATCAAACAGCAGTGATTCCAAATGAAATAATTGTTTTATACAGGGAAATTTTGATGCTTCAGATGTTTTCATTGGTGACCTGTCCTGACGAGTCAGTTTACCATCTGCTGTCTTTTACCGCAAGCCATACTGCTGTGCTAAATGCGGTTAATCTTGCGGCAACAAGCAAAACCTTCCCTAAAAGAGCCTGGATGGCTTATTTGTAGATGTATGAACCTATCCTTGATGTGAGATGTGCACCTATCCTTTCTTTAATCCTGACAGACAGGCATCATCACATGTTCCACTGCATGCTTTTTAAACATTGCACAACTTTTCCATGCACTTGTTTCGTTTGTGCAAACTTTTTAAAAAAATGTGTAGCTGAGTTTAATTATTTCTTTTTCCCCATCAAAAAGTGTAAACATATGACTCTTGTTATAAACAGTCTTATGTATTGCACAATAACCTTTAAAACTGTAAACATGTAACCCTGTAGCTACATGTAACATAGAAAGTCTGAACTTTACTTGGCTGTTATATTTGTGTGGTGACATCGTCCACCGCTGTTATGATTTTAATGACATGATCTCATTGTGTTGTTGCATCCGTCTACCATCCTTCCAGATTTGATTATAGGATGTCTCACCCAGATTCCTGCTCCATAAGAGCAGGTCCTACATGCATGTGTTTATTGCTGCCTTGTTATTTAGCAGGCATGTTCTGACATGGCAAAGCTCCACGTGTTCAGTGTTGCTTTATGTCATGAAGGCTAAGATATGTGTGTGTGTTCATGGGGTCTTTGACTTGAGAGCAGCTCTGCTTTTACACACCGGATGTTTCCTCCAGCTGTGGAGGCAGACCCTTCAAACTATCCCAAGGGAATGTTGAATAGAGTGAAAAGTGGGTTTGGAGAGTTGCTCAGAGGGATGGAGCTTCCCTTATCTGGAAATCATGAATTCTGCTCCCTTGTTTAAAAAAACCCAAAAAGCAGCAGATAATTATGAGGGTCGTTAACACATGGCATACATAAACTAACCCTGGTTGGGTGATTTAGCTATTATCAGACATGAACACACACTTAAACACCAAAACTCTGTGTCATGATACACTTCATTTGCACCACTATGAGGGAGATGAAGAAAAGAAAACGAAAATAATATCCAACAAGTGGTGACGTAAAAAGGAGGAGAAAGATTTTGGGGGGAGGGAGAAAAGGGGAGGGAAGGAGTGAAAAAAAAGAAGCCAACTCATCTGACACAAACAGTGGGCCAGAGAAAGGGGAAGAGCAGGAGCAGGGCTGTCAGGAACAGATGGAAAATCAAAGTCGTGGAGGGCGGGGACGGGCGTGAAGAAGACGACGCAGAGAGGAGACGAGTCTGAAACGAGAAGGGAAGGAAAAAAGTTTTAAACACTGACTCAAACGAGGGGAAAAAAAAGGGAATCAGAGGAGTCCCGAACTTTCAAAGAGGTGAGGAACTAGTTGGCTGGCTGTACGCTTTCATTTCAGAGATCTAATGGAGCAGCAGAGCTCCTATTTCTGCTCTCTGTCCATTTGTTACTATATATTTCCTCTATGAAATGCGTGTGTGCTGAGTTATGTGTGACAGATGAAACGGGGACAGAGGGAGGAGGGAGTGTGTCTGCAGTGTGCAGGATACAAGCCGCTGCAGCTCCAGATGGACTTCTACAACTCCATTGAGCTCTAGTTTGTTTTGTGGGTTTTTCAAGAAGGAAAGTTTTAGTTGCAGCTTATGGGAGAGTTGATGGACTTTTGAGAACTGGGGAGGGAAGAGAACATCCCATCTGACATGTGGAGATTGATTTAAATTCAGCAGAACCCTTGGTGGACAACAATCTGCTCTTTTAGGGTAAGTCATGCTCTTAGCTGGACTTAAAGGACAGAAAACAGGACAAATGTTTGACTTAAGAACCTCTTTTAAAGACTCCAGGCCTGGGTTATTAACGTAATAAGAATAAGGGGGAAAGTGGGTCAATCCCACCCTCTTTGAGGTTGTTTAACTTGATTATAAAAGCTATGAAATCATATTTGAAAGGCCTCTGTGGCTGTAAAATCGATTCCATTCGACAGATTTCTCCTAGACTGAAGCATAATTCTTGTTAAGTGCATGAAAGCTGCATGCTTATAACAGCAAACCCAGACTAGAGGCTAAAGTTTCCCCCTCATATGAGATCAGTTGTTCGTACATGTGGCACTGATTTGACACAACTCATGTTATTGCAACCATACTTGAAGGTAAATGCTGCAGAAGAATGCCACATTCATGGACAACAGGCCGAGACATCAGAGCACCCCCACCGGCCCTCTAAAAACCCAGCAGTACCCTGAGGAGAGCCAGCCAGCAAAGGCACAGACTCAGGAAGCGAGGGTCAGGGGTTAAAAGGGAGCCGATTTATAATTCCTGCATGGGACCTAATGCAGATGTACGCGTTGTTTAATCTGCTGTGAGAGCAGAAGGAGGAAGAAGAGGATTCAGGCCTGGTAGAAGCTCCACATTATTCTCTTGATGGGACATGTGATGCCCCGTGAACAGCAGGACGGGAGGAAAATCATTGAATCTAATTGTGTGCCTGAAGGGGGGCATTGAGGAGAAAGCAGGCAAGAAATGAAGACTCTGTCTGGTTGGAGTTCAGCTTCTTGTAAACTGATGCTCTGGAAGACTGGAAGGCAAAGATGTGTGTGCAGGAAAATAATACAGGAAAAGTTTCCTTTTAACTGGAACCACATGAGCTCTTTGTTACACTCCCAGTAACACACTTTGAGCTTTGAAGAGTCAAACTTCTTGTCTCAGGAGCAGTTCCTCTGGCTCTTTGTATTTCCTCTAACAAGATTTCAAAGACTAGACAATGCCAAAAGGAGAATCAGGGGGTAACACCTGGTACAGCTGTGCACAGCAGCCTCCCCTGCAGGGAGGAGCTTTGGAGAGCTGATGCTCACCTCTAAACCACATTACATCCAGTTTTCAAGCTAAGCTCAACAGTAAAATTTGCATTATAATAAATGAAATGAGATCTGGAGTACAAGCGTGACTGGACACACCCTCAGGGACAGGGTGAGGAGCTCAGTTGTCCAGGATGGGCTCAGAGGCCAGGATTCCGGCCTTCCTGTGTGGAGTTTGCATGTTCTCCCCGTGTATGCGTGGGTACTCACCGGGTACTCCGGCTTCCTCCCACCGTCCAAAGACATGCATGCTAGGTTAATTGGGCACTTTAAAATTCTCCCTAGGTTTGAGTGTGTGTGTGAGTGGTTGTCTGTCTCTTCATGTTGGCCCTGCGACAGACTGGCGACCTCTCCAGGGTGTACCCCGCCTCTCCCCCGTTGACAGCTGGGATAGGCTCCAGCACACCCGCGACCCAATTGGATTAAGCGGTTCAGAAAATGGATGGGCTCAGAGGCATCACTGCTCCTTTACATCAACAGAAGTCAGAGGAGGTCAGGGAGGAGCTAGACTTTTATTCGAAGGGGGCCAGAGGGTGGCAAGACTTTGTTAGGGGGTTTATGAAGGAAATGATTGTGTTCTTCTGTCTAACACTGCCATGATAATTACGTATGGTGAGCTCCATCAGGGGTCGGCTCTGAACTGTGTCAGAAATGTCTCCATTTCCTTTTATCGCCACATTTCTTATCCAAAACGAGACTGGTTACAGGATAGGCTAGGGATGTGAGATATGACAATGTTAGATTGTGAAGGTGTAGACGATCTTCCAGAATGAGATCGTATGGCTTGTCTAGGTCACATTCTAAAAATTGTAGTTCTATATTGATGCACCAATGCAACCATCCATTGCTCGAAGCAGAAAATGGAGTAATACCACCAGAAACCCTGGTGGCAGTGTTGAGCTGAAACAACTCAAGGAAGAAGAGCAAAAGAATGGGAAGGAAAAACGGTTGAAGAACAATGAAGACAAGGACAATTAACAAATTTAAAAGCTTTTGAAAGCTTTTAAAAAGCTTTTGAAAGCTTTTAAGAGCTTTTCTAGTATTCAGGGTGTGTTGGGTGGTTAGAAACAACTTTATGGCAACGCTTTACCACCACCAAAATAGTTTGAAACCATCGTTGGATCATGGGGTTAAATATTAACTCAGCACTGCCCCCTAGTGGCCGTCAACCATAGCCTCATACAACACTCATGGAAGCATGAGGATCATAGACATACAGTATATCTATGATCTATGAGGACAGCCAAGCATGCAGAGGTTTTAAACGGACATGGCTATTTATATGCAAGAGGAAGCATAAATTGGCCTTTAGTGTGGATATATTCGTTCCACATGTTGGCAAAACTGCATGTACTTACGTTAAATTCTGCTCGGAAAGCTTCTTTGGCCTAAATTGTCAGTTTCTTCCCCTTTAGGACTGTTTTATATATAGAAATAGCTTCACCTGACCAGAAACCTGTTAAACATGATAAAATCAAAATCACAATTTTATAACAAAAATTATGTGATATAGTTGTGCCGCATTGCCCACCCCTATGATAGGCCTATATTTGTCCACATTTTCTTACTGGATTTTACTAAAGTATTCAGTAAGATCATGTAGTACTAGCTTAGTCAGCGCTAAGTAACTTAGATGCTGAGGTCGGTTTTTAAACATCTTTCCAGTTTATTTACAGCTCAGTGTGAAAACCGTGATTATCTGAGTCCATGCGTAGTCCCTAAACATCCAAAACTAAATCTGACATGGTTTCTGCACATCATCTTAAAATTAAAGTAGCGCTAGCATAAACCTGGTAAGCAATGTTACGTAGCTTCATGCTACGATCAGGTTAGCAGCCTTTCATAACATTTGTAGTTGTATTTGCACAGAGACAAAAATGTGCAGCCAAGTCTCAATATTTTTAAAAGATGAATAACTGGGAGGCTACTTTCAAATTTACTTCAAACTGTTGTAGTGACACTGGTAAGGCATACATGTCTGGAAAGATATCACTGTCCTCCTCTCCCAGTGATCTGAAGTTGATCCTGGGGAGGCCAGTCTTCCCCTCAGCTCCACCCCTGGTAGAGTTGGTTCGTTTAACTGGTTCTTGCTTTTTGGACGCCTGCCAAAGGAGGTTTCCTACATGGCAGAGGCCTCAGGGCAGAACCAGTACCAGCAGGAGAAATAATGTACCCCCCCCCCCCACTGAGGAGCTGATAGAATTGAGAAGAGAGAGGGAGGCCTGGATGGACAGACACATCCACCATCATGGAAAATAAGTAAATGCAGATGACAGGATGTGTTGACCCTTAACTCCTGTTTATTTTAAGCTAGCTCATGTTGCAATGCTGGGAACTCTGGGAGAGGACAGCTCATGCTCGCTGGTGTTGTCAGAGTTCATGATAACTGTACTCCAGCTGGATCAAATTTACTGTTCAAATCAGCTTCCAAAGCCAATTCCCGCTCTTCCATGAGTGTACAGAGCCTCCTTTATGTGATTCCCTCCCTGACGTGATTACACCTGCTGCGTCTGCTCATATCAGTCCTGACACGTCCGTTATATCATGTCAACGAGCTGACATGCATTCTGCCTCAGGGAATTAGAAAGTTATATCCAAAAAGGAATAGATTTTAAGAGAGGCAGCAGAAATAAATACAGTAATGTCGCCTTTTATGTTCATTATGATCCATGCATTATGAATTTATGCTGCATGCGGAGAGTATGAACAAACTACACATGTACGAATTCTTTTCTCAGAGAGCAAGATGTCGACGCTGTCATCCGAAAGCAACCCTGAGGATGTGAACCAACGCAGCTTCTGGATGGTATGTGCCTTGTTTGTGTGTGTATGTGTGTGTTTTGATGGGAAGATAGGGATTTTACTCTGTTTGTCGAGTCTGAGTGGCCTTCTAGTCAAAACAGACGAAATAGTTTTGTCCTTCAGGTTGTGGGTCTCGGTGAACAAAGCTGTGTTTTCATTTTTTAAGGGTCCTTGTGATCGTGCTCAGCTCATCGGCTGTTTTTATTGTTTGTATTTTGGGGACAAAGTAGATTGGGATCACCTCTCTTGGGATGAGTTCATTTTTTCCTTAGTATTTTAAATAAATTGGGTAAGTTTGATAGCTGGCTTGTTTCTGGATTGTTTCCTGGTTCATTTTCTTGCTGCGGCTTTAACAGAGGCTCCGTCTCCTGTCTTGATTGGCTGGCCCACTTTCATCTCTCTCCTCCTGTAATTTTGGGAGCCTCCTGTTGTGTTGACGTGTATCAGGCCAGTTCCTGTCTGTGTCATCCTGCCGTTATGCTGGAGGCCTGTCTGTCATTATACTGCAAACTTGGGCTCTTTGCAAAGTCATCGCACACCAAAGTAGGAGGTTAGGGTCTGAGCCCGGGCTGTTTGTTCACGCTGTGCACACGGTCCTTACTCAGGCATCATTGCCTCGGTTTTTCTCCTTTAAACGTTTTAAACTGGGTCGTTGAGCTCTCACAAAATCATCAAAAACATTTAAAAAAAAATATCAAGCTGGGATTTTTAATGATTGAAACTGTCTCATTAAAACAGTTTCTACAAACATACATTTTCTATTATTCAGAGAGGAATCCCACCGCATTAGGAGAACCGATCATCAGCTGACTCGACTGAACAATTTGATAAAGAGGAGTCGGTCTGCGTGTGATTTCGCAGCCGTCTTCCCTATTAGAAATTCTGTACAAATGGTGAAAATGGGCTGTTTCAGCAGACTTCCACTTCTTTAGAAACAGATTCTCGAGTAGCAGATTTTCATCTGCCTCTGAGATTGGCTAACTGGGTCTCTGCAGCGTTGCCGCTGGCCTCAAACTGGATTCCTCAGCTGTTTCTGCTTAATTCGCAGACGAGAGAGGAGAGTCAGTGCAAACCACAATAGAGGCAGAGAAAAAGAAAAGAAGGAGAGAGATTGAAACAAGTAGGGCACTGGTGTGAGACACCCCAACTGGTCCTGACTGAAGTTTTAAAGATTACAGTGTTTCATTAAGAACACATTGAGAGCCGGATGTGACCAGAGGCTGTTAGTATGCAGATAAATCACTTTTATGGTCCACGCTGACATTTTATACATGTTCTACCTGAATTTCAATCCACTATGGCTGCCAACGTGCTGCTGGAAGCAGTGGCGGTTCTAAACCACCTTTACAGGGGGGGCCAGGGTGGGGCCAGCGATTTTTCGGAGGGGCACATTAAGAGGTGGACAAACAACCCAAAAGACAGCGGGCACGAGGCCCA
>JAVQJG010243936.1:0-12221 GCA_036024015.1 Craterocephalus amniculus | reverse complement strand
TTGTTTGTGTTCATATCTTTTTTGTTTCATATTTATATTCATATTTATATTTATGTAGGCACCGTCAAATCACAACAAATTCCTTGTAATGAAAATTACTTGGCAATAAATCTCATTCTAATTCTGATTCTGATTTAATTCAGCTTGTACAGCTGTATTACTCACATCTATTCCCAAATGATTGTTGCCATTTTTCTATTGGTCTTCATCATGATTATAGATACTATAAAGAGAAAGCGATGGTGTTTCTGTATGTGATGCATATAGTTTGATACCTAAGAAAATGAGATTGTGAATATGATTCAAAGAACCATATTCATATATATATATATATATGTAGGTATTATTATTTCGTTCTCTTCTTTTGTTTATACTTGTATATTGGCATGTTGAACTAATTAGTCTCAGGTGTTTGGTGTGTAAGAAAGTGTCTTTACAACACACTCTCAAGCAGCAAAGCATTCATGCATTACCTTGGTGAGAGTGAACGTGACATAAAAGTGAAAAAGCAACGGAAATACTGTACCGTCTTACTTCAGCAATGTCTGTGAAAAAATTGGCATACCATGAATAGCTCAAGAAATTGAGTGCAGAGTTTCATCTGTTTGGGAAGCTGCTCAGAAAAAAGAGCCACTAAAGAAGGACTTTTCAGTTCCGGTCTCTCTTGGAAAATCAAGTTCATAATCAAATTCATAATTGATTCAGTAAAGTAATTTAACTTTTAATTTTCCCAGTCATTCTCTTTACAAGTTTTTAAACAAAGCTCAGTTGTATAAATGCTTTTTCTTCACATATTGATTTTACATACTAAAAGATATATTATAAAAATCAAATTACAATTATATCTATCCAAGATTTTGTTAAAAAGGTAGGCATACTTTGATTATTTTGCCCTTATTTGATGTGGTTTTATATAGTTTTGGGAACATGAATAGCAAAACTGTGTCTTGTACCTGTACATTACTCAAATAAAGTCATTAGTGGTTTCTTGCTGTTCTGCAATCATTGCATGGTTGACTGGAATTTCAATTATTTTCTCCCACATTATCTTTGTGTAGTCAGTACTCACTTTCTATTTGTTTTTGTAGTTGAACAAGCTTTAACATATTCATTTAAAATTCTCTTCAAGTTCCTGAGGTGCAGTAGCTATTTTGGTATCATAGAATACATAAGAATCATATCAGGTGTTTATTCTTTATAGTGATTTACTTCCTCTTCGACATGTTCAAGTTTTGTATTTGCCACTGTAAATTATTTGGTAAATAATCATTGTAGGGCAATTTTAGACTAACAGTTTTTCTACAGCTTAAATTTTTCAACCCTCATGAGAAGAGCCCTGATTTGGTCAGTCCTTGTTTAAAATGAAATATGTACATATGAATAGCACCAAATGATTTGATAGTTAATGTGCTAGAAATAATGGGTAATTTACATTGATTAAATACCATTAAAAATACATTAAATCAGCATATAAATGTCCAAAATTATAATTGAAAGAGCTTGGACAAAATTCTCTGAAGTTATTTTTAGAGATAGAGTTAAAGAGAGCTTTCTACCTCTTATTAAATTTCTAAGTTTAGAATGTTATCCTATTATATTTAGATGGAAGTGTTTACAGATATTGCTGTTTTGTCTTAAGTTGCAGCTTGTTATTTAAGGACTCTGTAAATAGATCAAGAAAATGTATTTTGTACCATTTATGTGCTCGACAGTTTTACATATTTATTCTTTAATATTTAAGTTCAGAATTTCATGTCTGAAATTGGAATTTTAATTTATGCAAGCTACAATTGTGAGATCATTGACATGCATCAGCACCATCTGCACATTCTCAAACTTAACTGTAATTTTATCTTACATTAGATACCCTAGATCCCTTAAATCTAACGGCATGTTCTTTCTTTCTTCTCTCTTCAGGATACAAAAAACAACAGCACCCATGACTTGTCACGCAGCCCACAGAGCCTCAGTGACACTGGCTATTCCTCTGATGGCATCTCCAGTTCCCACAGTGAAATTACAGGTCTAATCCAAGAAGAGGAAATGAAGCTGAGTGAGAGGGGAATCAGCGGGCGGGGCTCTCCACCAAGCCCTTCTGAAATTACTAAGCTAGAGAGCTCCATGAGGCCATTGTTGGAGAAGAGTCTTTCTGAAGAGAAGCCAGACAGAAGGGGGAGGAAGCACAGAGATAGAGACTTGGATGACAGAGGGAAGCAGCGTCCACGTTCTCTTTCAATCCCACCAGATGCATACGACTCTGATGAGGAACTGGAGGATATACTGGAGGAGGAAGAAGATGGTGGAGACTGGGAGGGTAAAAGGAAAGAAGGGAAGGAAGAGAAGAAAGAGAAGAAAAAGAAGGAAAAGGAGGCTGAGCCCTCAGAGATGACCGACGAGGAATTCATGAGGAGACAGATAATGGAGATGAGTGCTGATGAAGACAATGAAGAGGAGGAGGAAGAGATGGAGGAGGATGAAGATGAAGAGGATGAAGGTTATGGCCACCAGAAACCCAAGAAAAGTCACCATAAGCACAGCATCTCTGACTCAGGAAAAGAGAAAAGGCGACTTCAACACCACTCCAGTAGTTTTGAGGAGGAAACAAAGAGCTCTACTGATGTTTACAAAGGCTCAGTGGAAGAGGGTGAGGAGGATGTGATGGCATCACAGGGGGGCCTGAGACGCTTCAAAACCATTGAACTTAATAACACCAATAGCTACAGCCGGGATATGGAGCTTAGCAATGAAAACGACCTGAGTCTTGATCGAGAACCAGAACTGGAGATGGAGAGTCTAACAGGATCTCCTGAGGAGCGTTCCAGGGGTGACTATTCCTCAACTCTGCCACCAACTTCATCGTCATATGGTTCAGGTCAATCCCCTACATCTATCTCATCAATGGAGGAAGACAGTGACAGCAGCCCAAGCAGGAGGCAAAGACTGGAAGAAGCCAAGCAACAGAGGAAAGCACGACACCGATCTCATGGCCCGCTTCTTCCAACCATTGAAGACTCTTCAGAAGAGGATGAATTGAGAGAGGAAGAGGAACTTCTGAGAGAGCAGGAGAAGATGAGAGAGGTAGAACAGCAGAGAATAAGAAGCACAGCACGAAAGACCAAAAGGGATAAGGAGGAGCTCAGGGCGCAAAGGCGTAGAGAAAGGTCTAAAACACCACCCAGCAATCTCTCACCAATTGAAGATGCCTCCCCAACAGAAGAGTTGAGACAAGCGGCAGAAATGGAAGAGCTTCATCGTTCTTCCGCTTCTGAATATTCCCCACAAAGTCTGGACTCGGAAGCTGAGGGATATGAGTCTAAACTCTACAAGTCAGGCAGTGAGTACAACCTACCTACCTTTATGTCTCTCTACTCACCAGTAGAGAAATCATCTTCAACAACAACTACTACTGCACCATCTTCAACTTCTAAACCTCTGAAGAGTGCAGAGGAAGTTTATGAAGAGATGATGAGAAAGGCAGAGATGCTCCAAAAACAACAGAAACTACAGCAACAACAGCAACATGCAAGGCATGGGCAGTATTATGACGAAGATATCAATGGGCAAAATTATGATGATGAGTATGAGTATGAGCAGGATCAAACAGGATATGACAATGAAGCGGCAGAGACAGAGACAGATATCTATGAGGAGATCCGACAAACATCACAGAACATTACAAAGATGCAGCAGGCCACAGATGAGCAGGTAGAGATTGAGATTGAAAGCTCTTACACAGAGAAACAGCTCTTAGACACAGGCTCTGCTTTTGCTAAGCTACTAGAACAAAGCAATGCTCTTCTAACTCCCGGGACCAGCCCCACCCAGATCTCAGCTCCTGTGTCTTTTGCTGAAACTGGCAGCCGCATACCTGATGTAAGAGTAAGCCAGCACTTCACTGCAAAGGATGGACATAAAGATAGGATCAAAAGCCAAGCAGGAAAGAATGGGATAACTCCAACAGTGGCTGCAACCACTATTGCAGCTTATGGAGTTTATGCCAGAGATGCCGTAACTCTGTCTCAAACTAGTTCAAGCCACACTATGACATCTACTCAATCTGATATATGTCGTCGACAAACAGGAAGCTCTGCTACTTCCTCAGCCACAGTTTCAAGTGTATGCAGCAAAATTGCAGAGATAACCCAGGCTTACAGTCAAAGAGAAGTGATCACCAGAAGGGTTGGGGAGACCAGGGGTGTCCAAGTACGAGACAGCGCTACATCCTCTAATGATAGAATAATTGAACCCCGTTCCTCCAAGTATACTACTTACTACAGAAGCACTAGTCCCCCTCTCTCTCCATCACCACCAGCACAGAGTCCTACCCGTTCTCCATCCAGAAGAGCTACCGCTGAGTTTTCTACCCAGACTTTCAGCTCAGCATTGCGAATGGACTCTGCTGGTTCTGGGCCTACATCGCCAGTAATGGCACAGGGCACCCAAACATCACATCGATCAGTTTCCCCAAGGCTGTATAGACAGCAGTCTTCCCAGGATGCCCCATACTCCCCTCCTCCAAGCCCAGCTAGGCCAATGACAGTTAACACAGCTACTTCTCCTCTATCTTCTCCTACCCGATTTAGCCGCCAATCAACATTCGAGACTTACTCACCGTGTGGCAGCCCCCCTGACACACCACCATACCAACAGTCTCCTACACACAGCTTTTATCGAACACAAAGAGTAGAAAAGGTAAATGTAGGGACAAGTATGGCCACCACTGCCAGCATATATACCAGAGGGTCCATGTCAATGGATAATATTTCCCTCTGTAGAATATCAACAGTCCCAGGTACTTCAAGGGTAGAGCAGGGCCATATGATCCTAGGTGGAAGTGTTGTGGATCTGAGAACTGCCACCAAACAAGCTCCAGTTATTATGACTGACCAGGGAATGGATCTCACATCCTTAGCAACAGAGAGCAGGAGATACCATGGGGGACCAGAAGGTAACAGACATCCAACTATCGTACAACCACTGATAATGAACTTGAACACCCAAGAGACCACCACGCCAACCACTGTGAGTGTCACCGTGGCTGCTTCTATGTTCATGACACAACCGAAACAGCCAACTGTTTATGGTGATCCTCATCAAAATCGAATAGATTTGGGTCAGGGCATGGGCTCAGCAGTTTGTCTTTCCCAGAATAAACCACCAATTTCTCCTCCAGCTGATCCAACAATTCCCAAAATTGATGCAAAACTGGAAGATCTCAGTGTCCAACAGAGAGAGCTGCAAAAACAGCAAGAGAAGCTGCAAAAACAGCAAGAGCTCCTTGAACAACAGTTACAGCAGCACCATCAGATGCAACAACAGCAACAACAAGCATCTGTTCTGGCCAGGTGTAATTTTACTGGCCAGATCTCACCTTTACTCAAAAAAGACTTGATAGTCTACCAGACCAGCACCGCCTCGGCTGTGGTCAGTGCCGTATCACCGGTCATTAACCCTGAGCTGTATGGCACTGGGCCCATTGAGCTGAAAGGGAAGCCCAGTCCACCCGGTTCAGTGCCAGGAGGTAATTCCCCACATGGTATGGTAGTACAGATTGATGGAGGGCTAGAGCCAACCAGAGCAGTGACCCAGCTAGTAAGGATAGAAGAGGGACAGGATGCTGTGGATCTGACAGGAGGTCAAATTAAACCTGACAACCAACCAGCTTGCTGTGATGTTGTTTACAGACTTCCATTTGGTGGAAGCTGTGTTGGTGCTTCTGAGAAAGAGGGCATAAGGCCACCATCTGCCCCGCCTATCACCTATGAGTCTGACCAAGAAAGACAACCTGGAAGGTACCATGAGTACCCAATGGATGCAAGTAAAGCCTACACATTACCTTTCCCTGGTAGGCTTCAACCTTCAATGTCTGATACAAACCTTGCCGATGCTGGGCTACAAACCTACCACTCTAAATTGGAACCACACCTACAACCTACAGGTGATCTTGCTGTGGATTTAACTGCTATGAAACAGAGCTATGGTGGATATATAGGGATGCAGTATGGTTCCTATACCGATTTACGGCATGGAGGAGACATTGCAGGCCAAACGCTGCCAATTAGAAGGTATAATTCCTTGTCTAATATCAGCTCAGATTATGGCTATTCTGCTCGTGACATTGCCAGCTTCCAAGAAGCCAACTTGGCTCAATACAGTGCTACAACTGCAAGAGAGATCAGCCGGATGTGTGCAGCACTTAATTCCATGGATCGCTATGGCAGTAATCCAGACTTGATGCAGTTTGGCAGCTTGGGGAGAAATACCGGTCCAGGGGCCTCTAGACTTGGAGCAGGTTTTGGTATGAGGCAAAACTTCTTCCTTGGACTTGATGGAAAGCCAATCTCTCACAGTCAAGCACTCACCAACCTTATCAATGCCAGGCAAGCAAGTCTTAGAGCCATGTACCCTGCTGCTATTAGGTCTGATGGGATGATTTACTCGACCATTCAGACCCCTATTGCGTCAACACTTCCAATAACCACTCAGCCTGGCTCTGTTCTTCGACCACTACTTAGGGGGGTGTACAGGCCATATCCCTCTCCCAATATGACACCAGTGCCTCTGTCTAGTCTTACAAGACTACCGATGACCCCTCGAATACCTTTAGCTGGACAAGGACCAGTTCGTTACCCAGCACCAGGTCTTCTTCAAACAACTTCAGCTGCCGGTACTACTGCCGCTGCAGCATTAACTTCAGCACCAACAGTGGCCCCTGTATCTGTTTCAGTGGCAACTCCAAGTTCGGCAGTCCAGGAGGAACCTGTTTACCTTGGCAAATGTGCTACAGTGACGACCTCCTCAGCAGAGGGTACCTCAGTACCAGGAACAGTTGTCATACCATCTGAGCCACAACAGCAGCCAATTAACCTGTCCCAGGCACACCTAAGCAGCCAACAGCAAGAGAAAGAAGTGACAACTGCTCAACAACAACAAGCTCCTCCTGCAGCCCATGCTTACCCACCCTCAGGTCCCACAATTACTCATGGGTATATCCAACCCCCTGTAGGCCCATCTGTCCCCACCAGTGGATTACCCATTCCAGGTGGTCTTCCTCCCTTTCCCCCACCAGGTTCCATACACAAAGAAGGTGAAACCGAGGCGGAGAGGCTGCACCGACAGCAGGAGCAGCTTCTACAGATGGAGAGGGAGCGCGTTGAGCTAGAAAAACTCCGGCAATTCCGTCTGCAGGAGGAACTTGAACGTGAAAGGATGGAGCTGAAGCTGCACAGAGAAAAGGAGCAGATGCTGGTTCAGAGAGAGTTACAGGAGCTGCAGACCATCAAAGAACAGGTAGACAGAGGAACAAGGGGTGGAATGAAGAGTTGACAAATTGGTGTTTTTCCATCTGGTGTTTTGTGGTAAATGTGTTTGCAATGGACAATTTTTTCCTTTTGATTAGTTTTTTTTTTTTTGTGGTTGTGTTACTTGTGGTGTATTTTTCAGAGTTAGAATATTTTAATATTATTTTATCTGCTTCTGTTTAGTGTTCGAGTATTTGGACCTGCTCTGTAAGATGCATTATTTCCCCAGAACTGTCATAAATCAAAACATCATGCATGTTTCTTTTCATTGTGATGATTTCAGTTGACAGATTCTTTTTTCTCTATTTACGACCATCAAGACAATTAAATAATTTTAAAAGTTGTTCTTAAAATTCTTTTTTTTTATAAGGGGAAATTACGTTTCATGTAAGGACTTGATGATTCAGTTTGGTTCAAAGAAAGGTTTAATTTTTTTGTAGCTTTAGTTAGAAAATGACAATTCTGTAGGTTGCATGCTCTTCCTTTGCTGGAAATGTTTGTCTGTGTGCATGAACATGCGTGTATGTATGTTTGAGTCAGGAACGTATATGATGCTCATGTTTAATGTCTTATTTATGACAAGAAAAAAAGAAAGGAAGTGGTTTTGTGTTTCATCTGTTGGTCTGACTTATGACCAAAAGAAATTTGGACTGAATTAAGCTGTAAGTGTTCGGTAATCAACTGCAAGAGAATATTTACATGTTTTAGCCCCTAACAGACTTGCTAAGATGCCATAACCATAAACCAAATGGCTAACATGACTATTTTCTTCTTCTTTTAATAGAACAAGCAATTGAAAATCTTTCAAGTTAACTCTGTTAAACAGGTGTGGAAGCCTTCCTTGATGGGAATGATCTAGAAATGGAATGTTAAATATGCATCTCATAACAAACAAAGAAGCAAAAACCCTAACCCTTTACTTGCACCAGCCTGTCACTTTTAGCTACAAAGAAAATGCATCAAATATTTTCTTATGAGCATTATATGACTGGTAACAGCATTTACCAGTACACACCACAGACAATTTCAGTTCTGCTTCCATTTTCGGTTTTTGCAAAGTAATCAGATCTTACTAGCTTGGAACCATTTTTAAAACTAATCCATTAACATAAGAGGAACTTCATGTCACATTACATTTCAGGAGTCTTGCGATTTGGTTTGCATTTTTGAATACAGATCATCATGAATAAAACCAAACCCTCTCCTTTTCTATCCTGTTTCTCTGTTTGTCCATTTTTTCCATCCTGTCTTTCTCCATCTTTTTATTTTTATCATCTCATCATTTTTATCTCTTTCATCTATCATTTGTTCGTCTCCAAACACCTGTGTATTTGTCTTGTCTGTATGGGGTTTTAGGTTCTACAGCAACAGCAACACGAACGTGAGAAGCAACTTGTTCTCCAGCGGGAGCAGTTGGCCCAGCAGAAGTCCCAGCTGAACCAGATCCAGTCCTTGCAACACCAGCTCCAACAGCAGCTGGAAGAGCAGAGGAGGCAGAAAACAGCTGTTGCTCAGAACATTCAGGTGAGTAAAACGAGAATTACAAACATTGACAAAAATGTTAAAGACTGGTTAAAAACATTCCTCTTTCTCTACAGGTCGATGTGACTGGTCAACCACTGCACCCCTGTGTAGAGTCTCAGATGAGCTGTCGTTCCCTGCCAAATTCTTCCTCTGAGATGTGTCTCAGGACCCAGGAAGATCACATGGAGTCCAAAACCAGCATGAGAAAACACAGCTCTATGAGCAGGCTGCCCAGGGACACAATGGATGGTGATGGTGTGATCTTCTACGGTTCCCCCCGCAGGATTGTGGATAGCTGTGTACAGACGGATGATGAGGATGGAGAGGAGAGGTAACAGTTTGTTTGGAATAAGTAAGAGAATGTGCATCTATGTTATGTAGGTGATATAAATACAGATTTGTGTGCGTGTGTCTGCTTGCGCACAGGTTTACAAAGCAAGGGAGTCTTTGGTACTCTTCTAAATATATAGTTTAATTCAATGTTTAGTGTAAGTGTAATGTAAGTGGAAAAACACAGAGAGGTGAAGATGCAGGTTTTTAGGCTATTTAAATCCAAATAATTGAAAAAGATCTGGTATAAATCACTTTTTTCGTGTTAAAACTAGAATGAGGGAAAGGTTTTGTAGTAATCCTGTTTTGTGAAAGTATTTACTCTAAATCAACTCATAAGTGTTTTATTTCTACAAATGAAAATGTTTTGTATATTTGCAGTAACTTTGCAAGTAGTCAGAAGTTGGGAATGAATGTATAAAATTTCTGTGTGAGAATCAGGATTCAGGCAAAAACATGTAAATCAGTTTGTTGCGGTTATTTTTTTCTTTTTAATTATTTAATCTTTTGCTGTTTCTGATATTTTGGAGTTTGACATGTCTCCTAAAATTCATGAGTATCTAGTTGCTCCTCAATTATTCTATGTTCATATGTGGCTGCTCTGAAACAATAATGTAGCATCCTGAAGCAAATGATAAAAATTAAATCAAATATAAATCGTTTTTATTAAGTTAATCTACAAATGTTTATTAAGCTAAGAGGGAAATGGCAATACATTATGGTTAATTAATGAGAAACATTAGTGAGGTGTGACAAGTTTGAGAAATGTGATATGACTAATATATGCTTGATAAGCTATATTTTACAGTGCTTTCTTATTTTAGTCAAATAGCTATTTTTTGAAAGTACGATATATAAAAAAATGAATGAATAAATAATTGGCACTAAGTAGTAGCCAGAAGTGAATTTTAGAATCCAAATTCAAAGTAGAATTTATGTCAGTAAGATTACAACACAAATAGTTTTTTCTCTCTTAGTTTCTTGTTTCTTCTTGTTCTTCTCTCTTTATCCAGGTACATGATGCGCCATCGTACCAGGAGACGTGGCCGCAGCGTAGACTGCTCTGTCCAGACAGATGATGATGAGGACAAGGCAGAAAACGAGCACCCGGTCAGGCGAAGACGCTCTCGTTTCTCTCGGCACTCTGAGTCCAGTTCCGCTATTAGCAGCACCGCTGCAACATCCACCTCAACTACTGACACAAAGACTGACAAGATGGTTTCCTCCAGTATTGCTATTCAAACCATTCGGGAAATGTCTTGCCAAACAGAAGTAGAGCACTTGGGAAGAGTCTCCCCAGCAATCCATGTGACACTTCCAGACCCTAATAAAGTAGAAATTGTGCACTACATTTCTGGACCGGAACGAACCCAAAAAGGACAATCACTTGCATGCCAGACTGACCCAGAAGCACAGTCACAAGGCGTTGTAGCTCCCCAGCTCAGTGTACCAACTACAGTCAGTCCCTATTCTTCCTCCACCAGTACTGGAACTCAACAATCCAGCTCGGCTGACCTTCTGACCCATCAGCGCCAGCAGCAGCAAATCGCTGCAAATGCAGCTAAGTTTGAGCGACGCCGCCCAGACCCCCTCGACATCAACTATCAGCCTCACAACCACCTCCACAACGAGTCCATATCCAGCATCATTCGGCAACAACAGACAGCCCCAAAATCTCCACAAGTCCTCTACTCTCCTGTTTCCCCAGTGTCCCCTCACCGCCTGCTTGAGAACTCTTTGTCAAGTGAGAGACTGAACAAGGCCCATGTCACACCTCAACAGAAGTCCTACACAGCCGAGTCCCCCCAGCGACACCCATCTATGCCCCGACCCATCAAAAGTACCCAAAGATCTATGTCAGACCCCAAGCCCCTCAGCCCCACCACAGATGAGCATACCAAGGCCAGGCTGTCCCTGTATCAACAACAGGCACTACAGAGCCAGGTAAATGAATAGATGCCCAGCTGACACATGCAAAATAAAAAATATTTATCAAAATCAAAAAATGTTTTCAGATTTGCCAAAATTTTTGGTTAAAAACAACAGAGTATATATCCTGTAGTCTACTCAAGTGAATTTAGTTCCAAAAAAGTATTCTGTTTGCACACTTGGGAAACTTTTCTTTTTCTTCATTATGTTCTACTGACTCCTGACTTAACCAAGAGGTTATTGGTGAACATGTTGATCTAAATTGACAAAGCAAATTTGACAAACCATTACAGGAACTTTCGCTTCATTTGTTTTTTTTCACTATAAGGAAAAAAAATCTTCAGGCACTGATGCTGAGTAATCTTTCCTTTATTGTTTGGAATTAAATTTTGCTTTTCATGCTATGTTAAAAACTGTTTTTGAACATGATGACTAATTCTCTTTGTTACTGATTTTTCAGGTATTGTTTCATCATATTTATACACCTTATTAAGTTTACCCAGTTGTTAATATGACACAAGAGATACCTACCTGCTTTGAGTAGCTACCTTGTATTGACATGCAGAGTGAATTCCACTGTTGAGTTTTTTGATGTAACTTCTAGAGACCTGGTGGAAGAAAGTGCCAGCAGATCTCCCAAAATCACCAAGATTTCTGATTTTAAAAAAAACCTCTGCGGTGTTAATTGTATTTTTAGATTCTTAACAAAGTTATAAGCCTCTTCTGTGATGTAATTTAGGCATCTACATGCCTGCAATTGTGGCACAGAGGTCAAAACCTCCTAAATTCAGTGTATTATCGATACTTTCTGTAATTAGTTGATGCCTTTCTTATAAGCGGGATAAAGATGTATGTGTTACCTTTGTTATATACTTTGGGCTACATGCCAGTTGCCTTAAAAGTGTAGATGCAAAATCAACCTGTCTTGGACCAACAGAAAATAGAATACAGTGTATCACTATTTAGATTCATGTCACTAAACAATCTAGTAATCCAGGAGTTTTCTACTGCACAATTAGTGTATCATCAAATTACTTCCAAGCTGTTTTAAATTTAGCTGGGATAAAGAAAAATGTTCAAACATTTTCTTTTAAAAAAGGCAAGAGGATGAATATATTTTTCATCAACTTGTTTTGT
>JAVQJG010243910.1:0-15342 GCA_036024015.1 Craterocephalus amniculus | reverse complement strand
TGGTCTTAGGAACTAATTAATTGGTCATAGGAACTAGTTAATTGGTCATAAACCTAGTTAATTGGTCCTAGGAACTAGTTGACGGGTCCTAGGAACTAGTTAATTGGTCATAGGAACTAGTTGATTGGTCCTAGGAACTACTTAATTGGTCCTAGGAACTAGTTGACTGGTCCTAGGAACTAGATTATTTGGTCCGCGGGTAGGACATCTTGTTTTACAGCTTGTCCGTAACATTTCTTGTGCGTTCAAGCAAAAAGAGAAGCCATTTCTGCTCTTATGAAATGAAGGCTAGCTGGTAAATGTCCGCTACATCTCTGAGGCAAAAGAACGCAACGTTATTCTGAATGCGAACGTTATAAAAGATAAATTTCAAACGCCTCAAGCTGCGCTGATTTATTGGACCCATTTCCTTTTCTACAGCCTGAAAGGTTGAGTCCGTTGATGTCTGGATGGAAAAAAAACCTGCACAATCAAGTTTTCCTTAAATGTGATAAATTGTATTAAAAGTAATTAATAAAGCTGCTGCATAGGAGGTAAAAGTTATTTCATTTCCCTGATAAATGGAGAAATTTGATTGAGCGGCCATGTTATTGAATAAAGAGCGCCCAGCCAAACGGCCTTAAAAGGTCCACAATTTAGCAATTATAGCCGGACAGCTGATATCAATCAGTCGGGATGTATGCTTAAGTGAGTACTACGATGGCATCATGGCAGAACACACACTCGCAGGCAGATAATGGCCATCCACAGTGGAAACTAAGTGAATTAGCCTGCCATCTTTCCCAGCTTGAACAGACAGCCCTGGATGGATGGACACACATGAGCGGCTCACAAAAGAACCCTTTGTTGTACTTCCATGAAAACAGCTCGGCCTTTCCTCCTCCTGTGCCTATCATGTATCTGTACAGCTAACCGTGAGACAGCCCGATCAATACGCGTCCATGCAAAGCTGCCTTTTTGCTTGTGTGCTTTCATCTTGACTTATTGACAGAGAGCAGCGAATGTCAAAGCTCTCCTCTTACCCGTGTCGGGGCAGACGAAGGGTCACGTTAAGAAGGTCAAGAGTAATTCCTCGTTGGATGAAGTTTTCTCCAACAGGAAGCTTTTTACTGCAACGTTTGATTTGAAATATGGGACTAAATGCCGAGTTTACTACGACCACATCTTCCTCAAGTCTTGGTTTTCAGGATAAAAACGTTATTTCTGCTACTATTTACTTACTTTCTTCACAAAACCAACTCTCATGTCTCTGACTTGTGGAGTCCCCCAGGGGTCAGTTCTCTGACCTTTTCTGTTCAAGTTATTCGCTTCATTTGGATCAATTACGACCAAAACTGGGAAATTCATTTTCACATTTTTAAATGCAGACGATAGCCAAATTTATCAGACGAATGAAACCTGATCATTTTAATGTCATTTTTTTATATGATTTTATTACATTTTCTGTACACTTTTTTAGTTATGTTGTTTTATTTCACTTTATATTTTTTTAAGTACATTTTAATCCTTCCTCCGCACCCTGCTGTAATGCTTTTATGTCAAACACTTTGACTTGTAAACGGACCTACTTGGCTTCACTCCAGCCATAAATGACTGTTTCCTTCTTTTGTGCTCACTAGTTAATCTGTGGCTGCTCCTGATTGGATAATACCCTCTATTTAAGCTCTCTAATTGGTGGAAAGTTGGACAGGAAGTGGCTTCACATAATTTCTAAGGTTTCTTAGCATTATTGTAGTGATAGTTATGAAGATGTGATAAATAATGTTGTTATCATGGATGGTGATGGTGGATTTACCACATCGAGGCTCTGAAAAACCACATGTTGTGGCTGGTTGGAAACCCGCTGGACGGGATAGAAATGTCTGTAAAATTTCCCTAGACCACCTGAAGGGGACGCTAGCCATCAGTTTTAAGAGTTACATTTCGCTCCTCATTTAGCTGCATTTTGTTCTGGTGCTAGCTTATAAACACCATGCAGCTAACAGATGGAGTTTTAATCTTCCTTTTCCAGGTTGTTAATTTTGAGCTCTGCTTCTGATCCTTCCCTCCATTACCGCTTTATTTAGTTGTTTTAATGAGCAGAGCAGTTGTTGGCTGAAACTGGATTGGGATGAGATCTGTGTTACAGGAGTAGGCTGCAAAGCATTATTATAACTTCTGATTTTTATCTCGGTGGTGAAATTTCAGCCTGGAATTATCTAAAAGGGTATTTCTTGTCCTGATAAAATGTTCTTCATCCATCTCTCTAAACTGTTATTTGCTAGAAATACACTTGTATGAAAATGATCCGTCCCATTCCATTAAAGAAAAGATCAAATTATTTATAGTGATTCCAGTAATTAGAGACTGAAAATAGTAATGATAAATTTAAATTGGCTAAATTATAATTTAATGAAATAAGACTTAAAATAAGAATTTAATCCGGTTTTTTAATTTGAGTTGGAAAAAACTAAAAACAAGTAATACGTTCCTTGAGCAATGAGCCACATTGCTGATGAGTGGGCCAGAATACAGTGGACAGTTTTAGATATAAGATTATGTCTTATGATATATTGGATGGATAGATAGATGGATAAGTCTAATGGAGAACACCTGATTGCAGTGATGGCCTCTAATCTAAATATTAGCTGATGAGGGACGCAACCTACATGAATTTCTAATATTTCTTTCTAATTATTTTCATTTAATTAGAATAAAAAAAACATTGTCATGATTTTTATCAATTTTTCATTTATTACTTTTGTCTGTTTCAGCTCATTTCAGTGACATTATTTTTTTTCTACTTTTAATGGAAGTTTTTTTTTTTACTTTTTTAATAAGAATTGACCCTTTTTACAACTTAGATTTCTAAAACTGAATTAAAAAGATTTTTCTATTTTACTTTTAATGATTTTTTTTTTAATTAATTTAATAAATTAATCAAAATTCAATGAAGGAACATTTTCAGAAAAATGTAATTTGACCTCTTTAAATTTTTTTATTTTCCTTTAGATTTTTTCAAAATGGACGAGACGTGTTTTTTGTATTTTATTTTCCTTATAAGAATCTGATATCCTGGTTTGGTGGTGGTAGTATTTTCATAGATTCATTCAAAACTGAAAAACTGCATTTTTCTCCATTTTGGATAAAGTTATTCCCATCTACAATTCCACGCTGCTGTTGACCATACTCTGATGCTTCGTCCATCCAGCCTGACCAGAACAAACTGGAAACATCTTCAGTAATCTATAAATATCTGATCGATCAGTCGGGACCTTCTTAGTGAATATGTGCCAGTGTTAATAATCGGTGTGAGGAGATCGTGGGAGATTCTTCCTAAAGTTAAATCAACGCTTCTCTTTTTGACACCGATCAATCCCACGCTTCGTCAGTGCCCCTCTCGCAGCCTGTCACCTTTCTCCACACAGCAGAGCTGCAAACACTATTGATTGTGTCTCACCATCTCTCCCTGATTGTCTCTCTCACTCTCTAAATCGCCATCAAAAAAAGCTGGAGAGGAAACTGGCAGCAGTAGATCGATATCTGCCTTGTTAATTCACTCAGTAGCATCAAGGACACCGTCCGTCTGATGATAAAAGCCTTGATGGAAACTATTTATACCGCTGAAGAAGCAGCCACACAGAAACTACGCGGACCCACCATAATTAGATTTAATTTAGCCTTTTAAAAGTAGAGAGGATGAATTTTGGATGAGTCTGGAAGGAAAACTGTCTGAACCTCATCCTGTTTCAATGAGCTCCATCAGTGAAGTATCTGCTTTCCAAGCCATTTCTGCTCCGAACGTCTCAGAGTCCACTTTCATACAGCCAGAGGTTCATCCCCAGCACATTCGTCTTAAATGTGTAGAGATACAGTGGTCTGCAGTAATAATGAACGAAAAGGCAAAATTCTTAATATTCACTTAAATAAGACTGAAAAACGTAATAATTATTTGCTAAATTATAATTTAGTGTTGAAAAACGACTAAACAAATAAATAATGCATCCCTGAACCATATTTGATCTATTTTTCCTTATATTTTTATATTTCTGGAACTTCTGGCTAATAATATCTAATTATTTTATAAAATAATTACATTATTTTCAAATTGTGATTCATAGAAAGACTTTTTAAACACAAAAAAAATAAACATTAAGTTACTAATAAACTAATATTCTGTTAGACAATAGTTTTCTCTCTCTCCATCAGAATTTTACACCTGTCGTCAGGTATTCTGGCCCACTGTTCATCATTAATACAGGGCGTTTTTTTTTTGTTTTTTGTTTTTAATTCAACTCAAATATATAAAACAATGTCTTATTACACTAAATTATTTATTTTTTTTAATCTCCAATTTGAGGATCACTGTGAGCGTGTAACCTAAATGTATGTGTGTGTATATACATATATATACACACACATAATGAGTTCCAGCCGGCTGCTAACTGGTACAGAAACCCAGATTCACAGGGAGAGTTGATGAGAAATGAGATGCTATTTCTGGTGATAAAGTAAAAGCCCCGGGGAAGGAGGTGTAAAGACAAGGAGTCCGCCTGGACTCCGTGGTGTGAAGATGGGATGGAGCAGGGAAATTGGTTTTATCAAAACTTGTCAAATTGTCTTGTTGTTGAGTTTTTTAGCTCTCTGTTATGAAAACACACCCACGCCGTGCATAGCGAGGAGGCCAACCCTCCACAAAACAACCTGGCATGTGCAGCTTTATACGCTTTAGCCTATTAGCCTTAACCTTTGCTTGATATCTTAATCTTTTACGGCTTTGTGAGGTGTCAGCCATTCCTCTAGGTCAGCGTAGATATGGGGAGTAGAAGTGGGAGACGGCACGCTGCAAAGGTCACATCTACCTACACAACCGAGATATTTCTGAAAGGAAATCCACTTTTTAGAGCCGTGTGTGAAGGTTGCTTCCATCACAGAGCTGCTAGGAAAGCACTGATTGGTTTTCAACTTTAATATCTTCACATTTGCTGATCTAAAATGGAGGCTCTTACGTTTAGCATGAGCGTAGGCAGACGGGTGTCATGGAGGTAAAAGCTCCAGTTCTCCATTTTACGAGTTATTGACGGTCTCTGAAGCCCCTCTCCCTTTACAGCGGTGCCCCGTGGTTTAGTTCCCCTGGGAACTTCGGCTTTTAGAGTCGGTTCCCTCAGAACACTCAGCTCTCTCATTTAGTTCCACTAAGAGCTCCTACTTTGGTGTTTTGTTTGTTGGTAAACAGTTATTTTTTATCATATTTTTTTCATAATCACCCATGCCAACCAGATTGGGTACATAAAGGCCGCCGTCTACACGTCATGTTGCTTTAAATTCACTTGTTAATTTTTCTTTATTTTTTTCTATTAATGTTTTTTTAATGTTTTTTATTTGAAAAAATAACATTTTATAAAATGTGTTAAAAAAATAAAAAATAAGAGGTTCAAATTAGATCATTCATTTGTAGGTCAATCAAATGTTGATACAAAATTTTAATTACATTGTTGTATATTTTATCATTTTTCCTGACAATTTTATCATTGACAGATATGACAGATGTTTTCTGCATCTGTAGCTAATTTTCTTTTAATTTATTGTTTAACATTCTAATCACTGCTAGCTAGTGTTAGCTAACGCTCCATATAGCTAACATTGCCTGGTTTGAAACTGGTTTTCCTGGTTTCAAACTTGTTTGTTCTTGCACAATATTTTTGCATTTCAGGGGGTTTGGACCGGTTTTATCTTCATTTATTAGTTTTAAACACTTCTTCATACCTTTTGCGACAAGCTAGTGGCTAGCTGAGTGTCTTCTTCTGGTCATTAGGTTTTATTAAACAACCGATGGACACATTACCGCCACCAAGTGGTGGGAGACTGAATTTCATCTAAGCTTTTCATGCCTTCATGGA
Organism: Craterocephalus amniculus; assembly: GCA_036024015.1. Classification (NCBI taxonomy): domain Eukaryota; kingdom Metazoa; phylum Chordata; class Actinopteri; order Atheriniformes; family Atherinidae; genus Craterocephalus; species Craterocephalus amniculus. Next base: position 9,463 of record JAVQJG010243910.1, on the reverse strand, counting down.
CTTCATAGCCAACTAAAATCTTTTTGTGGCCCTTCAGGTGTCTATTTTCAAAAGCTAACATGATTTCTACAGTTGTCTTTGTCTTTGTTTTATTCCTCCTCCTCCCTACGATTTCTGATCGCACTGCTGTTTGCTGCATCAAATGACGTACAGCTAAACTCCCTGAAAACTAACCAAATTACTGTAACTGACATGGTAGCTTTCTGCAACCAGTATAAATGGGCCTTTATCTTGGTGCATGGATGAAGTGCGAACAGCCACGTACCATTCACATTTCAGCGTGAAGAAGGTCAATGTCACCAACCGCTCAAAAGAAATTGTATTTCAGTAAAATAAGCATTAGGGCTGGGTGATATGAACCAATTTTCATATCTCGATAATTTTTTCCTTAATACGATATATGATATGTATCTTGACATAAAGTTTTTTGGTCAAGTAAACAAAGAGACAGTTAAAATTTACAGCCTTAAGTAAAAAATTCACTTTTGTTAAGGATCAGAAGCACATGTGCCTTAAAATAATTGACTGAAATGAAAGTAAATGTGTATAAAAATAATAAAGAACACTTTTCAATGACCATAACAGAAATACAGCTGTGCAAAAAACTACAAAGAGATTGTTTTTAGTTAAAACTAACTAACTTGATATAAACAATATTCACTTATTCTATATCTTGTGTGACAAAGTCTCGATATATCTGAAAATCTCGAAATATCGCCTTGCTCTAATAAGCATGAAGACCTGCGGTGAGAATGTGATGCTAGCAAGCAACGAAAGGAAAAGAACTGGGAGTCGGATCTTCTGATTCTCCAGAAGAGCCATGACTCATCCCCTAGCCGGTAGCCTGATGGACGGAGGAAAGAAAGGAAAAGTCTTTTCCAACGAAAAATAAGTCAGTCTGCCAGAGAAGAAATGAAAAAGGGAAAATGACGAGAGAAACAACTGCTTCCTGATGTCTTAGAGAAGAGGTGAGCATCGCCGGGACCATCATGAATAAGCACCTCAGCGGGAAGCTGAAAGGAGGTGGAACTGCAGTGCTGGTTAACCAGAGTTGGTGTCATCCTGGACATGTCGCTGTTAAAGAGAAGATCTGTCAGAGACATGGAGCTGTTGGCTTCTTGCATCGGACCTGAACAAGATTCTCACTGAAGATCCTTCCTTCCAGCAGCCTAAAGAACAAGAGCTACAATACTGCATTTTCCTCTGGGATCAATAAAGTATTTTTCATTTCATTTTTTAATTTCTTTTTATCAGTCTGAGCTGGTTTCAGTGGCCGGCACGTTCGGATCCGTTTAAGAACAACTGAAGTTCATCGAAGTTTGGGCCGAGACACAAGGGTAAAATCAGTGTGACTATATTTAATCCCTTTCCTTTCTATCGGGGGGACGAGCCCCGTGTTTAGGAGCGCCCCTGACATAAAGCAGTTTATCCCGTCCTCCAAAAAGTCTGATGGGATGAGGAATGTAATCTAACTGTGATATTTGACACGCAAGCTGTTCGTCTGGTCAATTCGGTCCACAGGTTTCAGTTCAAATCCGGACGTCTGGATTATTTCCACCCTCACCTCCCCTCCCTCTGCCCCGCCTCGTCAGTATAACACAACCTGTCTTAGACTGTCCCTAATCCGTGTAAGAAGTGTGGAGATTACCAAGATTCCCTGAATATCCCTCAGTTCTCGCTGGAATCCAGACACTTACTGTTCTGAGGCGAGCGCGCTTGTGTTTTATTTCTTTAAATTCATCTTACAGTCCACAATGAGATTATTTATTTAACCTTGTAAAACCTGAGGGCTCCCAAGTGGGGCCGCAGGTGAACAGATGGGGCCAAATTGGGTTAAAAATGTTCGCTGTGCAGACCCAACATGATCTGTCCGGACTAAAACCTCCTAACGTAGTTCTGCTTCTCTTTATCAGAGATGATGTTCACATATTGTTCTGAGATCTGATAAAGGTTTAGAGCTACAGCTACGTCATTCCAAAGAGATATTCATGTTCATCTTTATTTCTTCCTATAGCCAAGCCTGAAACTTTCTTCATTTGTGCCATATTCCCTCCTCATTTTATCACCAGGGAAACCAACATTTTTATTTACTCACCTTATCCGCCTTAAAATCCTGCAAGATTCACTTAAAACAGCTTCTTTTAATTTTAGACGTGTTGTAGAATATTTTACTGGACATTAGCTGATGCTACTGAAATATTTCTGTTGCATTATGTTCTGCTACTATACAGCTGCTAGTGGGAAAATGAGAATATGCTGGAAAAGGTGTTTTATTGAGGCAATTCAACATTAGAGGTGAAATCAACACATTTTATGTACTAAGTACAGATGCAAGATTTTACTTTGAGGCCTGACATTTTTCTATTTAAAATCCATTTTTTATTGATTTCAAGCACATAGTTTTTTTATCAGATTTTTCTGAAGCTGCAAATCGTGATCAGCAAAATCTAAAAAAATAAAGGCAGGAATACATTGATTTGCATAATATTTGTCTGTATGTGTACATTTCATCTTTAAAGTCCAGTTACAGAAATGCAGCACTTTCCCAGCATATTCTAATTTTCTGAGTAGCACCTTTAACTTAAGTTCAAAGATAAAATGTACACATGTAAATAGTATGAAAATCACTATATTTCAGCTTTTATTTGTTTAAATTTTGCTGATCAAGATTTGCAGCTTCATAAAACGTCAAATCAGAAAACTCGGAAAATTAGAATATTCCTTAAAATCCATGAAAAATTGATTTTAAATGCAAAAATGTCTCTGAAAGTAAAAGCTTGCATCTATACTTAATACAGTTTTTTTCACCTTTTTATTCTCATATTCTAATTTTCCAATAGTACCTGTACTAAAGTATAGCTTCAAAGTTTCATAGTATAATTGCAACAGATATAAAGTAAGTGTGTACTGAATATATAGTTCAGATTGTAGCACTGAATGGTATACATCCTTCATAGGTGAAAAATCTTAGCTTTCCAATGATGCATAGCAGGTGAAGGTATCTTTAAGGGACCTGCAAGGGGTTGCAAGAGTTTCTTTCTTTTTATGATGACTCAAAATATTCAAGTAGACCTTTTTACCCGTTACCACTGAGCGGTACGATCAGGTCGGTACGATAGGGTACAGTATTCTTTCTCCATTACAGAAGCGTGCCATAAACTGATTATCAGAAATGCCTGGAAAATTATAGGGTTTTTTTATAAGGTGACGAAAACATGGAATATATTAGCACAATTTAACTTTTCAGTAGTAACTGAAAGTAATTTCTGCTTTAGGGAAAAACAATCGGTCAGCTGAGACCTGAACCTGTATAAAATAAGCAGCAGGGCTTCGTAAGCAGGTAAAAAATGTCTAATTACTGTTTTGTTTGTTCCATTAGTCTAATTTTTGTCACAAAATTAGAATGAGGGAATTTAGTCTTTGATGGTTTCAACTACACGTGTTCACAGTTTTTTTTCTTGTTGCCGGTGCATTCATACAACGGTGCCAACTAGAAAAAAAGCTCACATCGGCCTCCTAGCAGTAATTACTTTTGGGATTTCTGGAAGTTTCCCCGCTGGCCCTCCTCAACTGTTAAAATGTGTCGAGAAAAGGTGAAGTGCAGCGGTTAAATCCCCGATGCCGGCTGCACCAGGCATCAACAATGCATTTTAATGCTACTGTAAAGCCAGAGATCCAGGCTTTTCACCCAGATGCTGATAAGCAGCTGTATGGTCCATGTGTGATATTCAGAAAGAATTAAACATATTTTTGTTTGACCCCAAAACAGTTTATTGTATTGTAGTTTTAAGTATTTATCAGATGAATATAAATAATCTATATATATCTATATACATAAACTTTTTTTCTAACAATTAAACCTAATTAGTTTCCTTAACCAAAATGTTAAACCCACATTATAAAACAGTTGGTATGCTGTGTAAACTGTAATAAAACCAGAGTACAATGATTTCCAAATTTCTTCAACTAATATTTTCTTTCCAAGTAGATCATAAACAAACTAGAAATTGAGACATTTTACCTTTTGTTCTGGAAAATATGAGCTCATTTTGAGTCTGATGGCTGCAACACATCTGTAAAATCGCGTACCCTCTTCTTTTAAAAAATCTCAGAATTTTTAAACACTTCTAAGCTTGAGGTTTAAGAAATGGCTTGAAAATCTCACTCTGTCGAATTTTAGAGAATGTGGGTCACAGTCATTTTGATACAAACCCTGTTATCGCATTCACAGGCTTGTGACATTGATGAACATATGTCAGGTCATATAACAGGTGATATAATGTTAGACAGACGTCATCGACAAGCTGGTGCTCTGACACACACACTGAAACACCAAATTTCTGATGTCATGTGCTGCAGCCAGGGTTTTTTATTCATTCCTGCTCAGCCTACATCACAAAATCAGGCTGCATCAATTTTTCTCAGCAGACATGCACCCTTTCCTTTAAATAAAACTGATGTTGTTGCTTTTCCACCCACAAGAAGTGACGAATCAGATCTTGTGAGAGTCTAAAATCAAAAATCTGTCATTTTAGATGCTTTTTCAATAAGCAATTTAAGACAATATAAATTCTGGTTAGAGATTCTGGTCTATAAAATGAAAGTATGGGATTGTTATAACTTCATAGTGAATGCTTGCTGTAATACTTGTGAAATCCAAAGGTGACCAGGATATTATCTCTGAATCTCAACAAGAACAAGCTCAAAATATTTCTAAAACCTAAAAAAGTGTACTTTATTGGATTAAAAGTCAAATCCTGTTCAACACTGTTAGAATGTCAGTGCTTTGCTTTTTTGGGGGTTTTGTTTTACATGAAATGTTAAGATTTTAATTTTATTCACATAGACATATGAAGAAATTCATGCACCACTACATTAGTCTGTGGACATTGCACACCTTCGGTATGTTAAAAAGAGGTGAAGCCCAAAGAATATGCAAAAGGAGGGAGTGAAGAAAAAGTGTGAAGGAACATAAAAACAATAAAAGCCCAAAATGTATTATCTTACAAAGTAATGGTAATCTATCACTTACTTTATCATCAGCCAACATTTTTACCAGCATTTATTGTAATATTGCTAAGGATACCATTCTACTGCTCTAGGCGGTATGTTTACATATATATATAAAATAGACTTTTTATATAACTAAAAAAGCGTAGCTATTTAGCATTTTAGCTAAAAACATCTAAACCTCAACAATATGAGTCACTATAGTTCATGTAAGCTAAAACATATTTAAACAGGAATGGCTGTTTATCCAATCCAATCCAACTTTATTTATAAAGCACTTTAAAAACCTGTACACCTGCATTAGCATCAGCTAACACCTAGCATTTATTTACCTAACATTCATCCTAATACCGTTTACTGTGATGACTAAATTGAATAAAAAGGTGTGTATTTTTACATTTAAACGTAGAATTGTATATGAAAAAGTTAATTCCTATGGATATTGGCATAAAATGTATGAAAAAGTAGCAAAAGTCACTAATACCATGTGTTAGCACAAGCTAACACCTAGCATTTAATCACCAAATATCCATTTATTAAGTGTGATCCTTTTGAATTTTGAATAATCTGAGGTTGTATTTCTTAAGAGCCAAAATGTAAAAAAAACGTGTAGCTTTTAAGGACCTAAGCTTCAAACATATTGAGTAAAATAGCAGAGTTTGCTAGTGACGTGCATTAGTATTAGCCGACACTCATACTAATTTACATAACATTTTTATTCTGGATAAAACATGTTAGCTGAAACAGGAGTTATCACTAGTTTCTTGCTGGATTTTTAAAATCAACCATTTATTTTGTGAGTTGTAATACTGTTCATTATTAAACTGTTAAATTGTGTCAAAGTGATGGTATATTTCTAGCCTACATTAGAGCTAAACTTTCATATTAAATTTTAGCTCGTAAGGAGATTAGCTTCAAAACATATTGGCTTAAACAGTTAGTTACTTTTTACTTGCATTAGTATTGGTTAGCACCTAAACCTAACATTAATGTTAAATTGGGCAACACTTTGTCGGTAAAAAGTAAGTAAACTTTGTCTGGCCGGAGCACAGTCGCACCAAACTCAATTCACTTGCCCAGGATTTTGTTTTTAAATTTAATCTGGGAGGGATCCAAACATTTTAGAAAGTCCAAAGTCTGAAATCCAACCATCAGCCTTTTAAAAATACCTACAAAAATTAGCTTTGTTTTGTCAGATATTAGTGTGGCGACAGACACTGAAGGTGCAACCGTTCAACATCCAATTATAAGTGTCAAGGCAGTTTTCCTGTAAATGAAGTGACACTGCAATGTCGAATACATTTTGAGCACTTTCTATCATTTCCAACCAGTTGAAGGTCACATCTTTTGTCATCCTTCTTGTCACATTTAGTTTTCACGACATGCAGTTGTCAGCACCCTGAAATAACTTTGTGTAAGCAGACGCTGACATCTTTATCAAAACCAAAGCTGACAGTGAAAGGACAGTTTGAAGCTCAACTCTTCCTCAGAGAAAATATTCTCTCCAATGTACAGATTCCTGAGGAGAATTTTTAGTTCTGTAAACTTAAACCTGCAACAAGCTGTGTTTCGGTTTGTGTCAAACACGAAACGCTTCAGCTGTACAAAATAGCTCAAACCACACAGTGGATGTGGACCAGGGGTGTCAAACATACGGTCCAGGGGCCAAAACCGGTCCAGAAGTCTGGAAAATATTACATTTAACGTCTTCTAATATAAATAACTAATTCCTTATTTTTAGACATGAGGTTTAATTTTTATGTTTGAGTGTAAATGTTGTGTAAATTATTTAAATCAGTATAGATAAAAATTGTAATATGATAATAAAATATTCATTTGTTAAGTTTACAATATTGAGAATAATTAAAGTACTTTTATAAATAGAAACCGTAGGGAAATTATTAAATATTGATAAATGAGCATTTTATTCGCAAAATATTTCAAAATAAAAAATCTTAATTAATGACAAATTATTTTGTTTATTTTCATATTTATAAATGTATCTAATAAAAATCTTAAATAAATAAATAGAAAGAAAAACATGTAAATGAGTAGAAAATTGTAATCTGGAACTGAGGCAGAACATTAAGACTGCACATATGTTTTTAAAAATCAATTCATTTAAAAAGATCAAATATACAAAAAAGAATTTCATGAAAATTATGAATATTTTTGTAATTCTATTCCTATATTATTAGAGATGAAAGTAAAATAAATCAATAAAACAATATGTAAATAAAATGTATATGAATGTGTAACTGAGGTGACAAATTGTCTAAACTCCACTTATTTTCTCCAGAAAAGTCGGGTTATCCATGTTTGTTCATTAAATTTAAACATTGTGCTTCTTTAAAACAAATCAGATCAAATCAACGTTTATTTATAAAGCCCTTTTAAGACAAAAGTGACTGAAATAAAGCAATCAGGTGCTAACATATAAAAAGAAAACCAATTTGGAAGGAAAATACAAAAGTAAAAGGAGAAAACAAAGTTTTCTCATCTCTTGGTTATTCTGTTGTTATTCCACGGCTCAGGTCCACTTCCTATCACCTTGCTCTGTATGTGGCTTCTGGACTGAAATGAGTTTGATGCTCCTGGTGTAGAATAAACCAAAGCTAATAAATCTCAGGTTGTGTTGTGTTATGGCCGGCATGCATTCGCTGCTCTAATCTGAAATAATGAGGTCAGTAATAAGGTTACACTCTCTGACTGCTCAGCGGGATCCTCGCTGCCGAGCCGGAGAGGGCCGGCCCTGCAATTGAAGCAGGTTTGACGTCTGGCCTTACAGCAATTTTGTAGCCTGCTGCGATGTGAGTGCCGCAGCCCCGTGCTGAGAGCAAAGCCCTGATGGAGCCTTAAGCCACTGGTTCCCCTTTTCAAAAACCTCTTGAATAAACCTGTGCTACTCAGTGAAGTTTTAGATGTTAGAAGAGAAACTTTATAAGGAGGGTTAAAACAAATGATGGAAAACCTTCCAGTATATGAAGAAGAAATCCGCTAGCATGATTCCCAACATGAGGTTACTTTAACAAACCCAGAAGCATGAACCGTTCTCCCCCATCACACCGCAGGTCTGATCACATTTCTGTAATATTGTGCTGCAGTCTCTGTATTTTGACGGCTTTATTAGCTTCCACACTGAAGGGATGTGTAGGAGAGAGGTGGCTTCAAGGTGACAGTGAAGTGCAGCTTAAAAGCAGACAGATGGTGGGTTTGTATCCATAACGCACCAACAGGACCAGCAACGTGCAGCAAATATGCTAAATATTCATCTTTTCCTGATTTACAAGAGATGAATCCAGGTCGAAGGCGTTGTGTTGTAGGAACGCAGCTACATCCAGATGAGATCCGGTAATAATCCCAACACTGATGGCATGGTGAGGAATTCTAAGTCACACTTCACCTCATTTCATAACCCTCCTGAGACCTAAATGTTTCTGTAAGGGATGGCAAGATGCAAATCCTCATCTGTTAACTGATCGCCCTGCAGAAACATGTGACTGCACTACTTTATCGAGTCCCAAGGTTTCATAGTAAGTCCCACAACATATTTGCAGTGTTTATGGATAATTCAACATTTAATGCCCCAAACAGATGTTTTTTTGTTGTTGTTGTTTTTTAAATAAGTCCTTAGTAAAACCTTTGATGCACTATTTCTTGATCCTGAGTCATCGAAAAGCTTCTTCAGAGCTTATCATTATTACAGTTGGTGGAGCAGGATCATGAATCTCTTAGGATCCGTTCCCATGTAGCATGGATGAATTTGGTGATGTGCAAGGTAGGGCCTCCAAAAAGCAAGAGGAAGGATGCCACTACATGGCAAAGATCTGCAAATCCATTCAACACAGACATAATGGATCCTAGTTTGTCTGCATGAATAATAGCAGGTCTGATTTTCTGCCCCTCCGTACTGGAGTTCCGCAAGGATCTGTTTTGGTCCACTGTTGTTTAGTCAGATGTCCCATCTATTTGCCAGATGAAAATTGATGAAACTGAAAATTTTGAAATGAAAATGTATGTATGTGTAATTTTTACACATCAAAAATCTAAAAAAGATATACTGTAGCTTCCAAACTACGTAAATCAATTACTGCAATTACAATTAAATGTATCTGGAACAGTTTGCATGTTTTGGTCAGTGCAAAGGCCTTCTAACGAAAGTTATGTAGCGGTAGATAGTGAGAAAAAACTGATTGAAATATCTTGCCGTTGTAATTGGCTGCTTACAATAGATTACAAGTTTAGTTAGAGGTTATCTTAATGCATGTGTGTGCCGACACACCACGCCGGATGTAGCCTGGAGGTAAGCGTGGGCGTCCTCCATTCCTGTGATGTTTGATCGCTGCCTGCCTGCACTTATATGTGATTTTGTATAAAACAAGAGTCATACTTTAGTTGCTTGGACATCACATGAGTATAGACCAGGTCTATAAGAGAAAAGATTTAATATAAC
>JAVQJG010243871.1:0-30571 GCA_036024015.1 Craterocephalus amniculus | reverse complement strand
CATTTCTCCGTAGATCTCACAAGTGTTACCTTTTATATTCATACCAAGCTTATTTAAATGAACCTTGTGGTTGCAGAGATATACTCATTTAAAGTGAAACATGTAATTTTGAGGAATTTCGGCCTAGGGCTTAAAGAGCAGCGTGTTATGCGATAAGCACAACCCTACCCCTAACCCACATTCAACGGTTGTACTTGTGTATTCAAAAGACTAGAAATGTGAAATAATTAAGTTCTCCTGAAAAAGTCATGACCATGAAAGCTAAGAATAAAAATCCATCATTGTCTTTTCCTACTTTGTTCCCAGCATAAAGACATTTTAAGTTTCAGCATATCAGCAGACAAGTGTCATACATCTCCATACATGTTCCTCTATGACACACTAGAGTTGCCTTTACCAGGGACATTGATAATGGGGAAGGAAGGGATGGTGTGAGGTGCTAATCTGTAAATGTCTGTGATGCTGTGAACACATTTGACAAAGAGATTACCATTCCTATTTTGGTTGTGCTCTCACCCACATGATTAGTACTAATTTAGTTTAGTTCCTTCATATGGGAACAAATTATAACAAGTCATGTAAAGCTCATTTATATAGCATCCTCAAAAGAATTAAATTGGCCAAAGTGCTTACCTCTTAATTGTAATGTAATGAAATAATGAAGTATAAAATCAATGAAAATAGCAAACACAAGTAAGAGGACATGCAATAAAACCAGTTCTACAATTTAGAAATCATAATCCACATGTGTTGAAAGCCAAGGAGAAAAGGTGGGACTTGGTGGATTTGACTGTTCCACAGATTCTGGGCAGCAAAAGTTCAATCATCTTTCAATTTTTAAAATAGATCTGAAAACATCTTAATGAAGTTGTTTGGTTGATGACAGGACTATTGCAGGGGTGTGGATGTTCAGATGCACTAAACAAGGTTGAGACAGTCCATTTAAAACTTTGAAAATCAGCAATGAAACCTTTAAATTAAACAAAAAATCAGTAATCATACCAACATTATTTCTATAAGACAGTTTACAGCGTGTTACAGCAGTCCAGTCGAGATGATAGCAAAACATATAAAACTTTCTCTATATCCTTGAGACGGAGGTATGTCTTCATTTTGGTTATCACCCAAACCTGGAAAAAGCTGCCCTTTCTAACTGTAATGCTAATTTATATAAAGTTGAAAGAAACCAACAAACTGATTGTTAGGTTTATGTGTTCCATAATGTGTGGCTTAATGGTTATAAAAATCTACAGCTTAGTTATTTTTTTGTCACATTTCCCATCATGTCATGCGAATACTGCCTGGCAGAAAAACAACTGCCTGAGGATATGCCACCAACTCACAATTTATAGCCATTACCATTCAAGCAGGGATTGTGATAACACTACCTTTCTGACAGGGTGCAAACATACATGTGGCATGTTTTCTGGTCAGACTTTATGCTTTTCTGTTGGGGGGGAGCTTATTATCAAGGTCTGAAGGAGCGTGACTGACACTGTATGTAAAAACTAAATCCACATAATTCAGCATTTCCATAATGCTATCAGCTTGGCCTGTCGGTGGTTTTAATATGTTGGTTGATTGGTAATTCCATTCCAAATATATGTTACACACACTTGCACCTCAACAGCACATACAGAGTGACAATAAAAAGTAGACCTCTCTGCATTTAAATTACTTGATTAATTAAAACAGTAGTTTTTTTGTTAATTTTCCAAAAGCTGCTTGGAACTGATTTACAGCAGAACTTAAGAATACATGTAGATGATGTGAACTAGGGCTCCATAATAAGATAATTCATAGGAAAACAGGAGGTCCCCTCATCATCTTCTCTCATGTCTCTATATAAAAAAATATAGCATAAAAAACACAAAGTAAGATTAGAGTCAGTGGAAAGACAAGTTAAATGTGTGGTAAGACCTGTACGGGTGTGAAATTGAAACAGCTCTGGTGAAGGAACAACTTAAAATTCCTCCTTGTTTAAACTTTGAAGGAGCAAAACATCCAATACTGGCTGCTTTTCTAACCTCATAAACTGATTATTTCAAAGGTTCACAGTCTGCATTGAATATTTGAATATATTTTTAGAATTATTATTTTTTAATTAGTTACTTTAATTATCTATTTTCCTATTACTGTATTATCACTTTGCTGAAGATCAGACTTTGTTCAGAAATACAGATAACTCCAAAGAGATTGCAAACACTCTCCTTCAGCTGCATTATGTCACCCTTTAGTATTTTAATGCACCCGTTAATGCTAAGTATCATATCTTGGTGACTACCCAATATAGTGCACTCTAATAAGATAACCCTCACCCTCCACTCTCAAGCGTTATTAGATTAGTAATGTTGCATGGGCCTGCAGCTATAAAGCATCTTTGCAACCCAGTAAATATGGCACTGGACTTTGCCCAAGGTCTGTATTTTCAAAAGAACAATGACAACGCTTTTATTTATTAGAAATATGGTTTCATTTTCATAGCATTGATGATGTAATTGCAAATCAAACCAGCAAGGTTGCTTATTAGTTTTATAGAAGCACTATTTGTTGTACCTCTACTGTCAAAGAAGTTGTCAAAACTACAGTTTTGTGGAATTTATAAATCTTAATCTCAGATGCCATCCTTCTAAATGTTCTTCATCTTTTACATTTCCCTCCAGTGCTTCTGTTGCATCCATCATCCCCCCCACACACATTTTCCTTCTCTTCTTGCAATTTCTCAAAGCACTTCATCTATTGTTTATTCTGCTCCCTTAATCTGACCAGGGGAAGGGCATTTCCAAGTCTCTGTCCATGAACTGTGGCCCATGCCAGGGCTTACCTCTTGGTCTGAAGACACTGAGCCACAGTGACTCATATACATGGGCAGTGGAGAACCAAAGGCCCAGTAAAACCCTCCAGAGGGATGGAAGCAACTCCTCTCTCAACTCGCAGGAGCTGTCCCTCACACACATTTACCCAGTCACACTCACTCACACTGAATCTCAGGTATGTGAAAAAGCTGGAAATGTACTAATGTCTTGAACCAACTAAATGTTTTGTCTTTCAGCTGTTAAATGATGTGTCTTTGCACAATTAAAATCACGCCAAATAAATGGTTCTTTAGGTTTTATGAAGCTATCATTTTACATGTGAATATTATTGATGTATTTATTTGCTTTAGTACTGCACTCCTCCTCGAATCTCCCGCACCATGTCAATGGGGAGAAATCTCTCTGCTATTGTACATGAGGTACTGTAAGCTCTGTTGTGCTCTGTCTCTGTTGTGTTAGTTAGTAAAGGTGTTTCTGTAGATAGATAATATAACTACTTTATATTGTTGCCTTTTGTCTAAAGCCAGTTTAATGTTTGATCTGCTTTTTTCTGCTTCCCTCCATTTATTATGTTAGAGGCGTCATGTGGAGATAATAGAGCTGATCAATGATGGGAAAGGACTTGGTTTTGGTATCGTTGGAGGAAGGAGCACAGGTGTCATGGTTAAAACCATTCTTCCTGGAGGAGCAGCTGGAAGGGTAGTTCTGTGAATAAGCCTTGTGCACAGTTCAGGAGGCATACAACATCTAAAAACAAGGAATTTACGTTATTCTTAATTAAAGTTAAATGTTTTTCTGTTAAAATGACTGTCCACAGGATAATCGCCTATGTAGTGGAGACCAGATCCTGCGCATTGGAGACACAGATTTAGCGGGCATGAGCAGTGAACAGGTGGCACAGGTAAGACATCGTGTTTACAGCAAAAGTAAAGCATGTGATATCCATCCATCCATCCATCCATCCATCCATCCATCCATCCATCCATCCATCCATCCATGTCTTTGGGACCTCCACCCCTGCATTTTTTCTATATGTTTCTGCACTTTAACACACATGTACGAAATTAGCAGGTTTAAAAAAACTTGATAAGATGTTCAGTTAATCCAAATCAGTTGGAAACATCTAAAACATGCTGGGCAGGAAGTCCAGACGACCAGGACTGAGAAACACATACAGTAGGCTAATGCTGTTTTTCTCCCTTAGTCTTTAGTCTGTGCTTTAAGAAACTGGTAATTGAACAACATCTTACTCTCACACCATAGCTCCCATTTCTCATCACTATGTATCTGCATCTAAATGTAAGTTGAAATGTAAGAATATTAGTCAGCCATGGTTTTTTTAATTTTGATACAAATCAAAAACAAAAGAAAAAAAAGCAGAACTTGTTGAATTATCTACATTGTTAGTTACCTCAAAATAAATATATTCAGAACTCTGAAAACTCTTCCATATCTTTAGACAAACAAACTCTTAGCACTGTGCATGTAGCAAGCTAAGCTAACCTTGGTTTGCCTCACTTAGCTGTGGAACATCAACCAGCTTTTCTCACTAGTATACAGAAATATTTCAGATATTGGGTGAACAATGTAAAGCATAAAGAGAGGGCTGTCTTCTTAATTGAATTTATGCTGCTCTGAATAGAGGAATTTTGTCAAGAAAAATTTCCTGGCATTCCTTATGGAAGGAGCAGAGGATAAGGATTCTACTGTTTATGCACAACATGGAACACAACATAGCTAATGTCTTCTCTGGAAAGGTGGCTGCCAACAGGTTTTTAATGTTATGTATCCATGCTCACGCACAAATCTTTTTCATCTGTTCACAAATGACCACCTGGCGCAGGTGCTGCGAAATGCTGGCACCAAGGTGAAGCTGCTCATCGCCAGGGATGTTACCAAGGGCAATCACCTTTCCTCTCCTCTCCTCACCCAGGACAGCTCGGATGGCAAGGTCTGAGCTTTGGAATGAGTTTGCTTATTCTACAACTGATATCAAATGTATGACAGAGACTTCTCTGAAGCCTACGATGTTTTGTGTTATTTTCTCGTCTCTATTTCTTGTCCAGCTGAACGACTCCAACGATGACTATGAGTTCAGTATGCAGTTTACTAAAAACAGTCGAGGTTTGGGATTTACCATTTCTAGCTATGTGGGAGACCTTAACTCAGGTTTGTAGCTGACACATCCAACTTGTTGAAAATGAACTAATTGAAACCAGAAGATATTATTAATGATGGCACATTGTGGGTTTTGGTTTGACTCTGCTCAGTCTACAGCGCTGGTGTGATGGTAAAAAGCATAGTGAAAGGCAGCACTGTTTGTCAAGATGGGCGCATGCATGTTGGCGACATCATCCTATCTGTAAGTCCTGCTGAAAGCACAACAAATGGCTTTTTTATTTGATTACTCCGTGCCACAAAGATATTTTCTGCTCCGTCGAAAAAGAGTTCCATCTTGAAATCTCGAAGGAAAACATTTTTGCTTACTAAATTCTTTTCATTATCTTTTGCTATCCATCTTGAGCTATATTTGCAAGTGATCATGTTTTTACTCACATTTTATAAAAAACTTGAATCCCTATGATACACTCCACACACACACACACCCTAGCCCCTCACCCCCCTCCTCCACACACACACACACATACACACACACACTTTCTTACATTTGTCTCTTGTCACAGGTAGATGGAGTGAGTCTTCAGGGCTGCAGTGAACAACGAGCCTTGGAGGTGCTCAGGAGGACGGGTCCCCTGGTCAGACTGCGGCTGCTGAGAAAAGCTGTGTGTCTGAGTCACATCACGTCTGCGGTTCCTCCTCGGCAGCCCCTACGACATTCCCACAGCTTCCATGCAGGACTCCCATACAAAGTCGGCCTCACCAAGATTCAAGAGACAGGTGCTTTTCATTCAGAGGAAGAAGTTTGGAAAGAAGCTAAACAAGTAGGGAGCATGTTTACAGTTTGGAGCGATGCTGTAATATACCTTGACAGATCAAATATTTTGGTATGAGTTTGTACAGAAATGAAAAAAAAAAGATCTTTTTCTTTGTTTGAATCTCTGAGCCAGTTTGAAACTTTTTCTACTTTTTGCATGTTGACTTGTCCCAAATTCTTGCGGGGAAAAAATATTTCCTTTTGTCTAATTCAAGTGTGTTTGTGTGTACATCCATGTGGATCAGTGCATGCGCGTTCAAACGTGTTGTTCTGTCTCCCAGGAATATGTTCTCTGCGTGAAATCTCCCGGCGTGCGGCATATGCCAGCAGACGACCCCGACGCGATTCCAGAGACGGTAAGCTCCTCTTCCCATGGTGCACAGCAGTGCAGAACTGGATCACGGGCCTCAGTCTGATATGCTGATTGGGATCACGGAACAGCGATGTGCAAGTGAACCATGTTCTTTGATGGAACTCTATTTATAGTTGTGTGCAATCATGTGTTTATGCAACTCATTCAGCTCATTCCAGATGATTTGTCTCTAACCCTGCCTGCATATATGGCTTTATTTAGACAAGAATTTTTGGGCCTGATTAGAGCACACAGCCAAATCAGCCCTGATTGCTTTGAGGCTTTAATAGATGAATAAGAAAACATCACTTTGCCAAGAAATCACAAGATGTTGGATGTGACTGTGCAACCTTGTTTACATGTGGTGTGTGTATGCGTAGGTGTTCATGCCTGTTTAAGTTGTTGTGCTGTGACGCTCTGCTTTGCCACAAGGAAAAATATGTTGTTTTTTTCTCTATATTAAAATCAAGGAGATTTTTTTTCTTCCCTTGTCTTTGAATAGATCCCTGTTTGTGTTGTTTCAACCATCTGGGGCTTCAAACAATTTGAATGCCTATGTATGTGTCTGTTTCTATATATCTGTGCATGTGATGGGAGCATGGTTTGCTTTGTTTTCTCATTTTAAAAGGTGTTAAACTGACTGCAGATGAAGAAGAAAACCTGAGAAAGAGGTGGCAGCAGGCGGTTGGACCCCGACATGAAGTGACTGTATGTCTAGAAATTAACGACTTTTTGTTTTGTTTTTTTTATTTTGTGCATATCACATGTAATTAAACATTAGGAAGAGTATTTATTGTAGAGTCTAATGCGGTGCTTATATGGATCTTTTACCACTTACTCTACTATGGCTCATTTCCTAATATTTGCTTTACTCTTCTTCATTCATGTTTAGGTGTGTCAGCTTGAACGGTTCAGTGAGACAAGCGGTCTGGGCATCAGTCTGGAGGCTCGGGCAGGACATCATTACCTGTGTTCTATCTTACCCGAAGGGCCCGTTGGCCAAAGTGGCAAGATCTTTATTGGAGATCAGATATTAGAGGTAACCCCTGATAGTTTCCCCCCCTTTGGTTAAATCATAATTCACAAAAAAATACTCAAACCTTTTGAGGGTGAGAAATATCAATATGATTTGCCTGAAAAATACCCAAAAGTATAGTGATAATCATTGTTGCTGCTAAGCTCTTTGCCATCGTTCAGATGACATGAAAAGATACCTTACTGATCCCAGAGGGAAATTCAAGATTGTAGTGCTCTTGTTCTTCAGTCTCATGGAAGGAATGATCTTCAGTGAGAGGCTTGTTCAGGTCCAATGCAAGAAACTAGCAGTTGCATGTCTCTTGCGCAGATCTTCTCTTTAACAGTGACATACCCAGGATGACACCAACACTGGTTAACCAGCACTGCAATTCCACCTCCCTTCAGCTTCCCGCTGAGTTGTTTATTGTGGTCTGCACAGAGCATCTGCCATGTTCAGATGCATTACAGTCTTGGATGTGTTCAAGCATCCATGTCTTGGTGAAGCACATAATGCTGCACTCTACAGTATATTCTTTCTGAGACCTGGTTAGCACCTGGAGCTCGTCCATTTTGTTAGCTAGCGATCTCACGTTCCCCAATCACAACAGTTGGAAGAAACGGTTTACATCTCCACCGTTCTTCTCTCTGCTGCCTTCCTGCCCTGCATCATCTTCTCTTTCATTTCAACTCCTTTGGGATTTGAAGTGTTATTTCATTGATAATCTTGAGTTTGGACGGCATTATCAGTTTATCCCGGTGGTAAACAAGTCTCGTTTCCATGGAGATACAGCTTAACTTGAAAGAGCCAAAAAAAGTTCTATCAGTGTTTATTAGCACAATAAAGCCATTGTTCAGTTTAGTTATGGTTTTTAGCTTCACATCACACCAAACTGTAAAAAAAATAGATTTATTACTTTATCAAAATCCCTCAAAAACCCTTTAATCAAGCGGGGGGTGAGACTATTTACCAAACAGTTTCATCTCGCAAAAAGGTAGTTGTTTTTTTTTTACTTTTTAACTTCAGTAATATAAGATACTTCCTAAAAAATTCTTTCTGTGTGAAACAAAATTCTTAACATAAGTTGAGAGATTTAGTTTAATTCAACTTAATTTATAAAGCACCGGACCAAAGTCTTGTACACTCGCCCCTTATTACCTTGATTTAACCAAGTGTCTCACTGAAAGTAAAAGATCTCTTTTAGAACAGTCCAAGCAGCAGTAGATATTTGACAGAAACACAAACATCATACTGTAGAGTTTACGTACCAAAAGAAATATGAAAAACCCTAATAAAACATAAAACTACATGATGAATATCTCAAGTTGCTTACATACTGTGTATAAATATAATGATGAGGGAAACATGTTTAATATCTACAGTATTTTTGAAATAGATATGCAAAATAATGTGTCATGTATGTTCACGCTAGGTGAATGGGATCCCGCTTATTGGAGTGACACATAAGGAGGTGGTCAGTATTCTGAAGGGGCTCCCAGTGCGTGTATACCTTGTGTGCTCTCGCATTGTGCCCCCTTCAGTTCTTGACAGCGATGAGGAAGATGATGACGGTGTGCATCTCAGCCTGAAAGAGCTGCTGGCTGAATTCAATGACAAGGTGAGGACATGACCTGAACATCAGATGAATGGAAGAGATGTAGCATTAGTTTGTATTCAACTCTTTTACGCTTAATCAGTTTCTTAAATGACATTTTAAAAAAAGCATCCCTGATGTGTTCTTTTGCCTGCTGCCTTCTGTCTCACCTGTCTGCTTGTCCCAGCTGGACCAGGGCTGTGTTATCCCTTGCCCTACAGCTGAGGACATAACCAAGCGTGGCGTGCCCCCCATGTCACCACCCCTGGCCATGTGGGAGAAAGAGGCTCAAGTGGTGGAGCTGGAGAAAGGCGAGTCAGGACTGGGATTCAGCATCCTGGACTACCAGGTCAGAGACTATAAATAGAACAGGGTACAGTCGAAGGACATTAGTAGATAGGGTAGACATTAGAAAATTGGGTAATGGCCTCATGTGTTTCGCAGGAAGAATGATTATGTTCAGATTTATGTTTGCATAGAACTGCTGACATTAGAAAAGAGCCAATTTCTTCTTAAAATTCTAAATTCAATCACTGTTTGGTCCACTTTAGAACAAAAATCAACATTAAATCTCTTCAGCATAATTCCTGCAGCTGGTTGGGAACCTTTAGGAAACAAATACATCAATTTTTGTTGCATACATTTTCAGTAAATCAATCTCTCCCATGTTATGCTCCACTAGGATCCAGAGGATGCGACTAAAACAGTCCTGATAATCCGCTCCTTGGTACCTGGAGGTGTAGCAGATCAAGATGGTCGCCTGTTGCCTGGTGACCGACTGATGTTTGTGAATGAAACCGACCTAGAAGGCTCCAGTCTGGATTATGCTGTGCATGTCCTAAAATCTACTGGCTATGGGCCTGTCCGGATTGGTGTTGCCAAACCCCTTCCAGTAAGTAAAAAAAAAAGCCTGATAGAAAGTTTGGATGTGTAATCATTATATCATGTGTGTGTAACAATAAAAAAATTCTACCTTTTGGTATTCCTTTAACTACCTATGAAATTTAAACTTAATATGAAATAGAGCTATGCGAAGAAGAGTTCATCCTCTTAGAGTTGTAAGCGTTTACATATCAGGTAGTACGGAAAAATTTTCTTAAAATTTAGTGCATAGAGCTCCAGATATAAACACAATACCCTGTGTGTGAAAATTAAGCCATTGTGTGCTAAACTAAGCTTTTAGAACCACAGCAACAAGATGAAGTGACAGTTTTTTATGTGATAGGATCTCTCATGCTGTGTAGGAATTTTGGTCCACTCATCTTTTGTTGGTTTGTTATGGTTTTCTGGTGCTCAGCTCTCAGTCAGGTTAAAACACATTCTTTTCTTTTCTTTTGCATTAATATGTTGTAGAATTGCTGCTCCGCTTGGGATCAGTCTCCAGTTACAGGGACACATTTCAGCCTTGTATTTGAATGTGCAATACTTTGGTTAAAGAGGAGATCATGGTTTACTCAGTGACTACTGCAGCAAGCCCAAATCATACCCCCTCAAACCCTTGGCTTAGAAAGCAGTTTGAAGCGTTTTTGCTGATATTGACTCCTTGGTTTTTTAGTAGACATGTTAGTGCATATTCTGGCCAAACATCAAATTTTTGCTGTTACCTGTCCAAATGAGATCGCTCCAGAAGCCTTGTGGTTTGTTCAGATGCACCATAACCACGCTGGCATGGTGTTTATAGAAAGAGTTTTTCTCCTGCAACCCATCCTAATAAGCCCAACTTGTTTCAGGGTTTTGTCTGATTGTATTGTCTGATATATTTACACAAGCTGATGATCAATTAATCAAGTTAATTTGTTTCTCTTCACCTGGCTACTTCCCCCTTTCTAATTTGTACAGAAGCACAAATGTTATTAGTTAAATTAAATAAGAAACTATAATCATATTTCCTAACAATATGTAATAGAATTGCTTCAGTATATTTCTCTGGAAAAGTATTGTATTTCTCCTGCTTTTTGTTGTGGACTGTGGCTTAGTAACAAGGAACAGACTCCAGTTACAGGCCCTCTGCATTTTTAATGCAGCTGAGAGATGAACACAATCCTCGACCACACTACAGATGGAGAGAGAAGGGGCAAAGAGTACAGGGTGTCTGATGTACTGTCGCCTTCTGTAGCCAGTTTGCTTCAGTGTTAATTCACTCACTTTTGATGCGCACAGATCTTTTTTTTTCAGTTTCGCTTGATTTTTATATTTTTTATTGATGTCCCACACTCTTCAACTTTGGAATATTGTATCCTCAGCTGGAGCTGTGCGGCGGCCTGACGCCCATCTCAGAGAGGAGCACACGGGCTTCATGCGATGACACTGACAGCCACACTCAGATTAGCCTGCTAGCTGAGCCAGCTGAGGCTAATCTCAACGCAAATTGGAACTCCGAAGATAAGAGCCTCAACCTGCCGTGTTACACGGTATGTCACACAAAACAGAGTTAGCACAAATATTTCCACAGTTGGAAAGATCATAATTTTACCTCACTTATGTCCTTTTTTTATTTTGTTTTAAATTATGGGTTGATTTTGGTTGAAAGTAGACTTTGTTTACACTATATATATTCTTCTACATATATATAAAAATTTAAATATACATGTTTGACTTAAAAACACTCACACTAACAGTTATCATTATTAATTGAATTTAATTTAATTGAATTTAGTTTTATTTTATTTTATTTCCTGTGGGTACCATTTTCATCTGGAATGAATGAAATGTTTAAATGGTTCTTGCATTTAAGAAGCACCTCTATCGTTATTAACTAATTCTTCCCGATAATCATTCAGAATCCTTATAAATGTTTTTAGGCTCAGCAGGTTATATCTATGCTGTAACAGTTGCAGTAACACTGCAGTAGCCTGGACCGAAGCGTTCCTCATTACCATGCAAACTTGAGATTCTCTAGGTAGCCATTTTAGTGGTTTCAAAGAAGATTAGTGTGTCAGGGCCTGTTCTCTTCGTTCATGTTCTATAGTGGGCACTTAAGAGCTGGTTGTATCACTATCACACGGTCAGGTATAGAGAAAGTGCTTGGTGTCACAGATCGGGATTATAGGCTCAGCTCTCTCGTATTCAAGCAGCCTTTTGAACTTGCTTTTACTTGTTTGCCAACAATTTACCATCAATGAAAATATGTACTGCTTGCACTGGCATGTGGTAGAGCAAAATACATGTAGTTCAGCCTCACTGTCTCTCACAAACTGTCCTCATCAAAGACAGGGTTGTTGCAAAGGAAGCTTAAGAAGAATAGTCCTTTTTGTAATTCCTGTAGAAGTTGAAAGATCACCTTCTTGTCCTTTTTCTTTGTAAAGTGCCCCAGGGTATATAGGAAGTCTACTTGTGTCCATGTTTTATATATTAGTTTTATTCCAAAGGCTTTCACCTTAGTAGTGTTTCTCAACCTTAGGGGAGGGCCCTCCTTGGGGGACATAGAGCCACTGATGACCAGGCGAAAAATGTGAAGAGACCTTTTATTGGATTCTGAAAGGTGGCATCCCAGAAAAGGTTTGAGAGCAATTTTGCTAGCGAGTTTCATGTTCTCTGATATTATTTTGTGCCACATAAGAAGCATTTCTGTGATGATAGCTTTGGATATTGCTGCTAGGTTGTCTTTGCACAACATACTACTTTTCCTGAAGCTGCATTATGCTGATAAGCATTAGTCTCTTCTTTTCTCACAGAGCCACACTTTTTTCATTTTTGGTCTCTTGATTGCTGAGCCCACCCCTATGATACCGAGTACCGTACCGTACCGTCCTCTTCCGCTTATCCGGGTCGGGTCGCGGGGGCAGCAGCTTGAGCAGGGAAGCCCAGACTTCCCTCTCATTTGACATTTGACACAGCGGGAGATTCTGTTTTCAGCACATTAAACGGAAAGTTCTCTGTGAAATGTGAGCAACATGTAGCCCTGGAGACAATTGTTGGAGGGAAAGACGTTTTGGCCTTGCTCCCGACCGGGATCGGTAAGAGTTAGCCCCGCTGGCTACACACAAGTCAAAGAAAAAAGTGCTGTGATTGGTTTAAACTTTGATTGATTTAAGCATCGACCAATCACAAACAGCGACATTTGAAGGAGACGGGTCAACCGTACCTTCTGAGAAACAGTTCCTGTATTAGTCTTGGCCAGACTATATGCTCGCATTATAGTCGCGATAGCCAGGCTACCATAGAGGGTGAATTATTTCAATTTTGATGGTAATTGAACTATTCCACCAACACTTCTCACAGATTGGTTTTGGGGAAAAAAAGGAAGCAACTCTTCCATCAGTCTCAGATATACTTTGTTGTCTCTTTGAATTACTTTAAATGTTATCGTGGAAACTTTGTGAAACATTTTCCAAATTAATTTCTCAAAAAAGAATGACATGCTAATGAGATTCTAACAAAGTTCCAGTATTCGCTGTTTAAACTTTAGATTTTTTCTCCTTCCTGAACTTAACACAGCTCCTTTGTTTCCTGTCTTTCATTAGTAAACAAATTGATTAATCCAGGTGTGTTTGAGCTAACTTGCTATAGCAACAATGGCCAGACACACCTAGATTAATCAGTTTGTCCGGTAATGAAAGATAGGAAAGGAGTTGTATTAAGTTCAGGAAGTAGTGGAATTATGCAAAGAGCCCATGGCATGGCACCAAACCAATTCAAGCCAATTCTTTGTTTTCCAGTTAAAATGATACATTGGAAACAAGGATGTTGCCAAAAGGACATGTTGTATCACTTCTTGTTTTAACAGCTCTCTTTACAGTACAAGTTTAGGAACTGAGGAGACATCTTACTAATTACTTCGTAGAAATTTAAGTTGCTCATCAGCTTTTGTTGTTTTGTGGTTTGGTTTTGTTTCTTAGTAAAAATGTTTTTAGTGAGTGGCAGGCTACAGGCTACCTTCACAAATTATACCCATTCCATGTGCACTCTTGTGTCCGCCTATGACAGCTTTTGAACTGTGCCCTGCTAATAAGATAGACTGTCCTTTTCACGTATAGCCCTAAAGACATAAAGTAGTGTCCATGATTTCCAAAAATTATGTTTTAGTTAGATTCACCAGACCACGGTTGCTGTTTCCACTCCTACGAGAGCCGCAATCCAGCAGTTATTCAATGTATTCCTGTTTCAGCACACCTGAGTTAGATTTAATTCATCCAACAGCCAGCCAAGTCCAGCACAATGATTAATAATTTGAGTCACGTGTGTTGGAGCAGGAATACATGGAAATGCGGCTGGATTGCGGCTCTCGTAGTAGGGGTTACTCTCGAGAGAAACCCCTGCGTCAGTCCACAAGACAGTTTTCCACTTTACTTCATACAGTTTTATTTTGCACTCATGATTGCACCAATGAACTGTGTTAAATGCTTATCTGTTTTTTATGGAACTGCCAAAGCACCATCAGACTATCACCTTTCAGTTCTGGTTTGCAGCCTGTTCCCTCCCTGAATTCTGACTATTTGACATTCCTATTTGCCATTCAAATATTCCATTGAAAGACATCCATCTTAACCCTTGAGTTACCCCTCAGAAAACGTACATGTGAGACCCATCACATAGACTTTTTTGTCCACTTTCTTGAAGGTTGGTCTTTTGAAATTTCATACAGGATGACACTTCTTCATCAAAAGTCACCCCCGGTGAGCAGGGTGATTGTCTGTGAAGGAGTTTTGAAAGTGGACAAAAATGTCCAGGGGACATACGAGGGTTAAATTGCCCAGTCATGCTATTGTCATGTTGCAAGTACCACCCACCCCCACCAGGTGTATAAATCTACAGTTTGTGGGTAATTTGATTACATTTCGCTTTTATTCACAATTTAAACTGATTATTTTAAGAACAGCGATGCCATTACTACGTTAGCTTAATGCGCTACTGTGATGCACGATCAGACTAACTCTCTCTTGCATTGTTGTCTCATTCTTAGGATAACCAGCTGCGACATCGGTTTGCCGTCATGGAAGATGACAGTAAGCAGCAAGCCCCACCCCTGCCGCCTCGCACAAGCTTTGAGAGGACAATCACTGTTGTCCGGGGCAACCGTAGCCTTGGTATGTTCTCCATCTTTCTCATGATGATGGTGTCTTGGTGTGTGTACGTCGCAGGCATGGCGATAATAACGCTAATAGGAGGCGGTGATGACGACTGCCCTGAAGAGGAGTGGTGACAGGGGTTTCTCATACCTGAGGGAAATTATAACTGTGCGAATGTGCATGGATGTGCACTGTATGTGTGTCTTTTGGATGAAAAAATAGTTACAAAGGTACATGAGTGGTTAAATGAAAGTTATATAAAAGTATATCTATAAGCCAGATTGATACCCAAGGGTATATTCCATGCAAAAATTTTATTTTGTTTTGTTTTTCTACTCCAGTGATGAAAATGCTTTGTCTTAACTGCAAGTCACTTGTTTGGCTGCGGAAACATGGCAGGAACACAGCACAGTGCATGGGAATCCTGCACTTATATCTAAAGGCACTATGCAAAGCATAAAGAAACAAACTCATTTGTATGCTGAAACCAGGCGCGGATAAGCCATCAGACTACATGTGTGTGTGCCTGTGAGAGAGAGAGAGAGAAAGAGTGAGACAGAAAGAGAGTTTGAAATTATGTAAATGTTTCAGAAAATCAAGGTCACAGTATCCCTGCATTCTTTTCTTCTCATCTGTTTTAAATTGTGAATGTCCCCTTGCTGTGGTGTAAAATGAAGCAAGGTCATCTGGAAATTTCTGTGTGGAAGATATGTAGATGTGGATTGTTTCTGATTTCTTAGTAAAGTTTGAAGGTATATGATAGGCATATGATACTGTACGAGAATAACATGAGTTCAGCACATTTTTTGAGCAACAGTTTGAGCATCCTTGATATAATTGTCACTTTGACTACAACTGTGGAAAGATGATTGGTTTTCTGTCAATAGCACTTTTTGGAATAAGGTATCAGAAATTGGGCAAAACAAAAGTTTTATGTAAAAAAAAGTATTAATTCTAAATACCAGCTACAGAAGCCATCTGGTTTTGTGAGGTTTTCCAGACATCAAATATACTGCCCCTTTGAGTATTCACAGATTGTCAATTAAGTTAAGGTTGAGGGACTAAAGGAGTTGCAGCAGAAACTTTAATTTTTGCCTGTGGACTCTGAAAGATCTGTATTTTGTCTTAAAACTCATTTTATATTAATCTTTAGCTTTAAGCAGATATTTTTGCCCAGAATTTGCTTTGTTTAATAGAATCGATTTTTCCTGGAAAACAAATGTTCCTTATGCCATTTAATATATAATAAGTCCAAAACACGATCTATCCACTACTTCATTTTATCAATCCTCTCAGTTAGTGGCAATCTGCTGTTTATACCATGAAGTGTCAGTACATTCTTCATTTCATGAATATTTCAACCATGAACATTTAAAAAATAATACATATTTTGAAGAAAATCTTTTATCTTTAATTTCATATACCTTTGAAGATTAGTTCTCCTATTCTTTTAACTATTAACAGTGACAGACATTTTGACGAGGATGCCCAAACTTTTACAGTAAGTGGTCATCCGAGCAGAGTCACACTGCATGCACAGTGCTTAAATAACAAATAAATTAGCTTATGTACTACTTCTTCCTATTATAATGAGCATTATTATGAGTTTCTGCTCAGGTTTATTGATGAGACACAGTTCAGTGCTGATGTGTACAAGATAATGTGGACGGCTTCAGAGTAGGTTTATGGCAAGGACTGAAAGATTAAAATGTGGTATCTTTTTATTGCCTTGCTCATCTAAAACATGACAGTAATAAGCCTACTTTGTCCTTATTTATTTTTGAACTGTGCGACCCAATTGTTGTCAACCCTGCTGTGCTTGTGTTGTTGCAATCAAAGCACATACATTTTCTTATTATAAAAACAAATCAGAAAAGGGAAATATCACATCAATTTTGCGTAAATGTTATTTTAGTATATGTAATAGTAAATGTATTTTGACTTAATGTTATAGTTCTTCAGCACCGATGGATTTTCATTATATTCTTCAAAGTTCTGTCTTTGAAATGTGTGACTCCTGTTTGTCATGTAAGTGGCAGTGGTTATGTTGATTGTATTCCAGGCACTATGATTGTATTGTAATTTGAATGTAAAACCAAAAAAAACAAAACAATAAACTATTTATTTGATCACAAATAAGCTCAGTCACTTCTTTGACCAGCTTCAAATTATATACAAGCATAGTGTTGTGGATGTGCGTTGGTAGACAGCAGTGTTGTACACCAGCACCTTAGATCAGATGACCTCAATGTGCTATAGCAATCCCTCTCTGCAGTGCGTATGTATGTGCATGAGGTGTGCATGTATGTGTGATGCCCGATTTACTTCCTTCAGCCTGTTTGCATTAATGAGGTGTTGTAATCCACCTAGTGTCCGAATTGATCATGCTAAAGTCAGGTGTTTGTGCAAGTGGCACATGTTACCCCTTGAGTTACCTGTGTCCTCTGCCCCTGTTGGTAAGAGTGTGAGGTGTGTGTGTCCATGCATTGTATGCGAGTGTGACTGATGGCATGCAAATGTCAAGCATGTGTGGCCATGTCTGTGTGATAATCTGCCTTGTGTCGGTCTCGATTATGCTGATTATTGCCACTGTCAGGTGTTTGTTTGGGCAACTGCCTGCCTGCTTGGCGTGCAATCAAAGCAGTCTTAGCCAACCCTTGATTCACCTGTGCTTGTATTTGCTTGTGTGTGTTTGTGTGTGCTTCTGCTTGTTGGCAGGAATGGCGGTGAGCGCTATCAAGGATGGTTCAGGCATACTGGTGCGCAGCGTGGTCCAAGGGGGCTCTGTTTGCCACGATGGCAGGCTGGGGGTGGGGGATGCCATCGTGGCCATCAATGGAGAGCCTACCTCTAACCTGACCAGCGCCCAGGCCAGGGCTCTGCTCCGCAGACACTCTGTTATAGGGCCAGAGATAAGGTGAGGAGTGATTATTACAATATGCGGAGAGCTCTGCGCAAAAAGGAAAAAATCAAAAGGGAAAAATAAAAGCTGCCATGTTCTCTATCTATAATTATAAGGAACTTTTCAAAATTCATTGATACTGTCATTATATATTCTTACATTCAAAAATGTTTTCTTATTTAAGTTTAGTTTTAGTCTTTTTTTAGTTTAACCAATCTGGGTTATGATAATACAGAAGTATACGTTGGTCATGTTAAATGGAACCTATCTCATAAAATAAAAGAGATTACACTATTCATAGGCTCAAACTAGTGCTCTACCTGTACCTATATGTCAGATGGGTGCAATACCGCTCAAGTCAAATTTGACCCACAGAGCTATATTCAAATTTTCAAACTTTCCAGCTACACAGTGCAAATATTTGAACAGTTTTGTTGAAAACAACAAGGATCTGATTTACATTTACCACCACAGTCCCCAAATTACTTGTGAAAATAGATGAGCATGATGAGACAAGAGCAGGAAGCGATCTGGAGCTGGAAATGAGAGAGATCTACTTCATAACAAAATTGGCTCTTGATGTTTGTGTGAAACTTTGCAAAGACAAATACACTGATGGCATTGCCATTTTTGTGCCAACAGCATGAAGGCAAGCGTCTACTAATCAGCCTGCAGAAGGGACTAAGATAGCAAAGGAATTCAGGAAAAAGAGAGAGAAAAACAGAGATTCTATTTAGTAAAACCCTGCTGTATTTAATAAATCCCAATGAATCCCATTTATAGAAACATGTGCAGTCACACTTACTGTATTTGGCAAAGCTTCTTTTTTAAAGCACGTTTTTTAAGTTTCATAGGCTTAGCAGTGTGCTTTTTTCCCTCTAGGTTTTGTTTTAGATTGTCAAATATTTCTTTGTTCTTTTTTATTTTACAATGATGCAGTGTATCCTGTACGGCCACCTGCTAGACTAGATCGTTTGCTCCAACATAACATGGCCAATGCAAATTTTTTGGGTAGCCTCCAAAGTTTCCCTGCTAATTTGCTTGACAATGAGATGGAAATACATCTACCTGCATGTCACCAGCTAACTTTAATCAACACAATAATGATATATTTCTATGCTTGATAACGGATAGATTATTTACCAAAAGAAAGCTGCTATTTGATTTTAAAAGACAGAAACTGAAACCAAATGATTGGTTTACTTCCATGCATGTTCAGAAAAACAAACCTGCCAATTGAGTTATCACAGTTTGGCTGCTGCACCTTTTTTCTGCTACAGTAACAACGCTTGCTTGGAAACTTCTGCACAGAACAGTGCCTTCACCGTTAGTGCTGCTGTTCATCTTTTACTATGACAAGACTAATTATCTGCTATGAAATCAAGGCCTGTGATTTAGGGCTTCAAGACCTTGCACACTCCCACAGATGTTTTCACTTATTCCAACTAATTAGAGCTCTGCTCAAGCTGATGTTAAGCAGAGCCACCACAAATGAACCATTAAAAGTAAGGTGCAACATAACACAGGAATACTCTTGAATCAAATATCTGTCAAGCACAGGCTGCATTTGCACACAATACTCAGGATAGGTCATACACAATGACTAATAATGCCTGTAAGAGTGAACAATATTGGCCTATGATGGCACAGAGAAACTATTATTGAGGCAGTGGAGTAAACTTGAGAGAAATCTAATGGTATACTGTAATCTACCTATTTAATTGGCAACATAGTTGATTCAGGGTGTCATAACTGAGGGAATAAAAATGGCTGGAAGTAATATTTAACAAAAAATATGAAAAAATTGTGCTTTGTGGATTATTTCATTGCTGACACCCTATTTCTTGTTAATAACTCATATAACCTGGAAAGCGTGTTTGTTTCCATTATAAATAAAGCCACATTTATTTGGAAATTGCATGAGAGAGATGACCAGCGTGTAGTAGAGAATGGAGGTGCCCTTGTTTATTGACAGGGGCCCATTGTTAAACTGCCAATTTGTATTGTTTCTTGAGACTTAAATTTTCCACATAAACTTCACCAAACGCAACACAATTACAGATATTCTCTGAGAAAAATATTGCAAGAGAAAATTTGACAAGTTTTTCATGGGCACATTAGCCTGGCTAACGCGACTAAAATTTCGCAAGCTCGCAGCAAAATAGTTGCGATAGCCAGGCTATGGGCACATACCACATTCTGAACTCTGCTGCTCATTCCACAAATGCATTTTCCTTACAAATATGGAAGGATTTGAAGGTTTTCTTACTCTTTCTGCAAGGTTTATGATAAAAGCTTAGGAGTAAAAGGACTTCTGCTTCTAAGTTTTGGTATTATTTTAAAAGTAGCACACTGGAGTGAAACTAGTCTAACAGCAAAAAAAAAAAAAAATAGAAAAGTAAAATCATTCAACATCCCAACCTGTATCCTGACAACAGACTGTTCATAATGCAGAGATTCATGTATGGTGCGTTGGGGATATAGTCCAAAAGAAAATCTGGTTTAATAATAAGAACAAATAAAATATGAAGCAGGTACACTGTTAATATCAGAGTTTGCTATTACAAAAAGAACCCGAAAAGAAAGAATTAAAATTTCACTACAGTTAGCATTCTAGCCAGCCAGCATCTGCACTGACAACATAGTAGATGCTAGCTGCTTACATAACAGTACCCCATTTGGAAACTATAAAACAACCCAATCTTAAAAACAGTTCTGTCTCAAAACATAATCTGTTGATTTATATCAAAAAACAAACTTCTCTCTCTCTTGTTTTTGTATATGGAGAAAAGAATAATTACAGTCTCCTGACATTTTGTTAACAAGAGCTTCATTGTTACTGTGGGTTATTTCTCTGCATGGATAATCACTGTACAGTCTGTGGTTGTTTTCAACTAGCTGTTTATTGCACTAATGTCAAATAACACGATGATACCGAGTGCTCCACTAGTGTAAAGTTCAAGGAGGTGCAAGCTTTGAATTAATGCAAACTCAAAACAACATAGAAGATACTGGCTGCATCCTGCATTGCTGGTGTGGTTAGCATAAGTATTTCCAGAACATCAGCACATTAATACATAAGAAGAGGTTGATTTGAAATTGCTTGCAGCTGGCCTAATCAATCTGGCGTAGCACTGCTGAATGAACAACTTGGCCCATCAGTAGGCTAAAAATTCAACACTGCTGTATTAGACTTTCAAAGATTACGCTTCTATAAATAAAATCAACCTCCGAACAATGACTGTGATATGTTCAAAAGCTTCTTTTTCCAGCGCTAAAATCTGCTAACAAACTCACCATTTGTCTGTATAATGTATATTGAGCCATCGGCTATTAACACTACACTATATAGTATACACTGTCAATAGTCCTTGATGAAAAGTGAGTCAGTACTCAAACACAGGGCAGGGAAGTAAAAGGCAGATGGATGAACAAAATGAAGAGTGTTTTAAAACCAAAACAAAAAGTGCTGCCAATGCAGAGTAAACAGAGAACTAAAGTCAAAATCAACAAGAAACAAAAGAAGAAATAGCACAAATGACTGTGAGAGAGCTCGGGCAAGACTGAAGACAGCAAAACCAACATCGGCTAAAAACAATCATCAGGCACACAAAGAAAAAAATGATAACATTCTGAGGGAATAATGATAAAATAAGGCAGTGGCCTGTACTACATTGCTAGATGTTTTCTTATTAAGGTAAATCAAGGATTAACCCATGGTTTTCCATACTATGTTGATCATTAATTGCTTACTGGGATGTATCTCCGTGGCAACTTAGAATAAATAGTTAATCTGTCCCGAAGGAGGTTTTTTTCTGGAAAAGAGACCCAAGAAAATAAAACCACACCTATTGACCAATCAGCTGTCTTGGAAAAGGACCTGCCCATTTTTCGAAGATTCTGTTGACATAGTGCAGATCATGACAGTATGCATATAAGAGAAAAAGGATTTCCTAAATGTCTGGGTTAGTCAACCCAGGTAGCAGAAAGATATCCCAGGTTTGTTAATCATGCTTCTTAGTACAGGCTTCACGTGTTTCAATCGGCGTCTGGTAACCCGGGGTATCAGAGGAGCAGGGAGTAACAGAACACATAAGAGAATAAACTGAGATGAAAAAGGAAGTAAGGCTATTGTACAGAAAAAACTCAACCTGCATTTAAAGGCTACTTTAAGTGAAAACCAAAGAACAGACTTAGAAAATGATAAAACACAGAAATCTTGCAAGAACTAAATCTAACCCACCATGATACATCCAAAGTATCCCACAATGTAAGTACAATTTATGGTCATTAAGCTAGAATTTACATGATAATACATACCACATTACAATCACTATTAAAACCTGTCATATGTAAATTTGAACCTGGAATACTTTAAACCCTTCTGAAAATATCTGGCTATTGACCCAGTACAAGTTTTGCAACAACATTCATCTTATTCGGGGCCCGGAAAAAATCAGCCAAATAGTGTCTGAAAGTCGTCTTTCATGATGATGAGTCCACTCCTCTAAATGAAACTCTGTAGTCAGTGGGGGTTCGTAAACGAGACAGCCATTGTTTTCTTATCCATCTGAAAGACAGAAACATGTAGCAGATTCTAAATAAATCTCCAACTGAAGTATGTCATTGTGAAAGTTATGCAACAAAAGTATGCGCACAAGTATTTTTGTTCTATACCTATTTTGCTAAGACATTGAGTTTGCTGCACTGAATGCAGGTGTCCTCTACTAGGGGTGTAAGTTTGATCATGACATAAAAGATTCAATGGATGGCAATTCACAATCAATCCGTTCGATTTAAGATCCAACTGTTGAAAAGTTTTTTCCATTCATATCCACATTTTAAAAAGCAACTATAATATAATTTAACATTTTTATTCCTTTGTTAGGGTAATTAATAATCAAATGGCATGAAAAACAATCCATAACAAAAAAAATTGACTAGTAATAAAGCAAGAACAGCATGCTGGAGAAAGTCAAAATGCATCCATTTTTTAAATAAAAGGGCGTTTGATAAAGGCGTTTGAACAATGTTTGCATTTTCGATCACTGTCGATTGATACAAACCAAGGGATCGATATTTTGATGAATATCAATGTATTGTTACACCCCTTTTTCTCTATTGGAGCAGCTTCTGCAAGAATGACCAGCTCTGTGTTCATTATTGAGCTTTTCACGTGTGATACTATAGATCAATATCAGCTGACTTAACATCTGGAACCAGACGGTGAACCAGACAAATGCACAATACCTATAATTAATGAATAAATAATATCCCAGTGCCAAAGATACCCATATAACAACAAAAACGACCAACCCAGTGTTTTTCTAGTCATCCCTTACTCTAGACACCCGAGGGGTTTAAAGTAGGACATGAGTGACATATTCAGAATAGATTACAGTCAGTTATTTAGCACAGTTATTTATATTACATTCATGTGAATTTTCTGCCTCTTCGTTGTTTAAACACATCTACATGAGAAATACACGAGAGCTGGGGTTGTTGGTTTTGAGAGAAAATAAAAAAAATCTTTTGGGGATGCAGAGAACAATCATCTGCTGGAAATGTAATTTAATTCCACTCACATTTTTAGATCCACCCAAGCAGATCTTTGCAGTCGCTTTGACAAGAATGAACAAGTGCTTGTCTGTTACAAATTTAAATATCTGCACTATGCAGAGTCAGAAACATAACTTTCACTGTGTCACAACAGATAAACGATTCGGTCTCACTTTGGATCTGCATCGTCACCTGTTTTTGATTCTGGTGTCACAACTGACTGAAGCACTGGCCATGTTTAAATTAAAAGATGACATTTTTAAAGGCTGCCTGAAGGAAAATTTTGTTAATTGTTTCTTGTCACAACATCAGCAGTTATGGCTCCACAGTGAGCATGCATGTTTGGCTGATTGGGGATGTGCTTCACCTCCACCATCCCTCTGCCCTGCACAACACCCACTCACTTTCTCTCATTCTTTCGCCCTCTCTTGCTTTTAACGGCGCACATTAACACTCACATGCACAGCCTTTCAATGGTCTAACCTCCAAAAACACCTTTTTCCTGCTCTGGGAAATATCTCTGAATAATTCAACTCTCATTTCACCTTGAACAGCGTACTTCTGAAAGAAAAAAAAGAGTCTTTTAAAGAGCCTCTCGTGGATACATTGCGCAGACAACACACAAGAAATGAACACACACATCCATTTCTTTCTCTTCTCCACTGCGTGCACACTTGCATGCACATATAAACACTGATTTGCACTTACACATGCTCTTTCTGCCTTCTTCTGACAGCACTTAAGACAATCCAAGAGCAAGAGGAGGCAGATGAGTTGCCTTGGCAGCGTCAGAGTAAGACTCGGAAGAAGAAGGGCTTGTCACTATCAAACTGCCTCTTTTGAGACGAGACACGCTGTCCACATGGTTCAGTTACAACAGTTTACTGGAGAAGACCTCCATATTCTTTTCACCACTATGGGCTTTACGGACAAAATTGACACTTTCAACGTATTCCTATGTGTGCTATTTTTTGTCACACTATGTGCATTATTGCATCAACATCCAAGCTTATGCAAAACAAAGTCCATTTATCTATCATGGGTCATAAATGCAAATTGTTTTTTTGACGGAGTAGCTACATCGATACAGTGGTGGTGAAACATTTGTAAGTTCATGAGAAATTTCTCTGTTTATGCAAGGATGTTACAAAAGAATCCTCAGATTTACATATACATCCTTAAAGTAGAAAAATAGAAAACAATTTAACAATTTTTTTTGCTTCTTTTTAAAAAAAATACCAGTCCAAGTAAAAAGACATCAGAGCATTACTGGATATCTTTCTCTGACCATGATCCATCTGTCATTTGACTTTGTTCTGTACAAGATCTTTTAAAAAAATCAAAAGGAAAAGTAGAGAAAAGGCCTGCTTTATCTGACTCAGAATGCCACGTAGCTCCTCATAAAATCTGTGGTTATCTCTCGCCTCTCTTGGCTTGCACAATAAAACCCCTGTGGACGGTCCACAATGCAGCAATGCATGCTGTGTTTGATCAACCAAAAAGGGCACATATCATCCAGTACTCATTGGCAGCTGCTGGCTACCCATGGCAAGCTAAATCACTTTCAAGTCACTAGCATTTCCCTACAGAGTGACCTTAGGGCCAGGAGCCGGCTGTATGAGCTCAATCATACAAATTTACGCTCTTGCTTCAACAATTTTATTCTTCTGCCTCGTGCGTACCCATCCCTGCTCACTTACTGCAAATTTAGGCATCTTGGGACGATGCGTATGATGAAGGCTGGATGGTTAGCTAGCTAGGTGCTAGTATGATGCTAAATGTGATGCTATATGGTAAGACTGTTGACTAAATTTGAATGTTAGGCGTGAGATTTTTTTTGTCTGCTTCACACAAACTCAACAAATTTAGTTAAAAACAGCAAAACTCCATGATTCAGTAAATTACAGTTATTAGCATGTTAATATGTTTTTAAGAAACAAATGCAATGATCTTCACGATTTTCTGTACCAGAACCACATTGACAACAAAAACATGACAAACATTTTTACTAGAAAACAAAAAAAGTTAACCTGGAGTGGAGTATAAACTTAATTAAAGTTCAGATGCATGGTTTTAAAATCACTGTTGGTCTCCAGGGTGGATTTGTTTGCAAATATAAGTGGCTGGGAATGATAATTAAGAATTTGTCCTGTGAAAATTTCCATGTTATCGTTGTATAATGTAGCACTCATGCTTTTTTGTTTTTTGTTTTTTTCCTCCTAAGACTGTCTGCCCACCTCTGCTTTCACTTGCTCGTTTTTCCTCAGTCATGGCAACACTCCATGTATCTCTCAATCTGATGTTTTCCTTTGTTTAATTAGAAATCCATCTTAGAGCATTTCATAAAAAGCCAGGCTAGCTCTCCAAAGGTTATTATGTTAGTTGTTGTGGCCAAATGCACTCTGCAACTGCAATGGCATTAGCAATAAAAAAAATACATTATTAACCTGTCAATACCCACAATTGCTGTTGTGCTCCTTTATATCTTGCCTTTATAACCTTCAACCTACAGCCTTTCGTGACATTTCGTGTGTGTTTGTGTTTAAACAAATTAGTTGTTACAATATATTTCTCAAATTATAGTCATAGTCGGGATTTTCCTTAAATCATTTGCTGTCACACAAGTGACGATTTAAAATTTGACAAGCCATATGAGTGTCAGCTGACCTGATGTTTAACATGCGTTTATAAAAATCTCTGAATTTGCTTGACTTTGACTGAGTCTATAACATGCCTTTGTTTTCATACTCACTTTAGATTTGATAGTCTTTTAACAGAAAGTGATTAATTTTTAAAATGTTTTCACTTCACCCCCACTTTTAGTATAACCTACGTCCCAGCTCCCCAGGTGGACGAACACCGAGCTTGCCTGTGTTTGCCCCCTCTGGCCTCCATCTCAACTGACAGCGCCTCCTCCTCACC
Source organism: Craterocephalus amniculus (assembly GCA_036024015.1). Classification (NCBI taxonomy): domain Eukaryota; kingdom Metazoa; phylum Chordata; class Actinopteri; order Atheriniformes; family Atherinidae; genus Craterocephalus; species Craterocephalus amniculus. The sequence continues at coordinate 4,468 of JAVQJG010243871.1, read as the reverse complement.
GGTCTTACCAGCTCCTTCTCCTGAGCCTGCATCAGCCCCAGCCAGATCCTCCAGCCCCCTGGCTTCATCCAAGCTCAGACCATCTGCCTCAGTCAAATTTAAAGCTGCAACTCCAGATCCAGCTGCACTCAGACCCTCTGCTTCATTCAAAGCTCCATTTAAAGGCCCAGCCATAGTCCCTACCATCACCCTAGCCTCAGACTTAAGGTAATCTAAGAGCCAATGGCCTCAGACTGTTATTCATGGACACCTAATACCTGCTTGGGCCCCAGAGTGCAATATAAACCTGTCTACGGGTTTATTGGACTTTGAGGCTTCTGGTTTATTACAAATTGACATTTTAGCTGCAGTGAATTCAGACTGTGAGGTAGATACATTTTGAGTTCTTTTAGTGTGATAACTGTAGGCTTTTGGGTTTACAGCAACTATGTTTTTTATCTGTATTTGTTTAACTTTCTCAAGTCAATCATTTGCTCAGCAGCTCAGTGATCCATGTTCTAATCCGTCTTTGTAATTAAGCATTTCTGTGAAGAAACATTATATTTTAGTAAACGCCAGCTCAGCGTGAGTTCCTCAGTCCATATTTTTTGCTCTCCATTCTTTTCTGCTGTAAAGTCAAAAGCCTCTCTTAATGTTGAATCTCTGAGTTATATTTAGCTGTTCGCTTATAGATCTCAGTGCTGACTGTCAGCGAAAATGAATCGTTTCGCTTCTGTCTGTCCCTACTTTCACTCCATCTTCATGCCTCTGCCTTTCTCTCTGCAGCCTTTTCTTCTCTGTTATCGCTCAATCACGTCTCTAGCTCTTTGTTGGTGTGTGCTTACATCTGTCTTTCATCTCACCCTCTGTCATCTTGCCCACTTCTCTTGCTCTTTCCCTCATTTTGCTTCTCCTCCCTGTCTGGCTCCTATCCCCCTCTCCTGGCCGCTCTCTTTCAGCCCTGGTAGAACCATTTGTTCTGCCCTCTTCTGAACATTAACTGGCAGTTGGGTCCTGCTGTGCAGATAACAGTACTATCACTCACATCCTTGGGCTTATTACAACATTTGACCGTTAAATGTATTCATGAAAAAAAAGACTCTGCTTCTAATGCTCTACAGCATTTTTCCACGCTAACACACTGTGTATAAACTATAAACAGAGATACTGTACATGTATACCCACATAAACCTAAAGACACTACCTTGCTGTGACCCCAAAGGCAGAAAATGTGCCAGTTGCAGGTGATTTGACATTAAGTAAGCAAAACATCTTGAAGATTACCACTATTAGTCATTACTTTGATATCTTGAATATAAAGTATAAAACACCAGTATACCTGTAGTTCTGTGGAAGGATGTTGCTTTTTAACTCAGAGAATGAGAGAATTAAAACTCCCACAAATAACCAGGGATTCAATTGTACTATTATATTTTTTCAAAAATGAATGCTCTTATATAAAATGTCTAAAAAGCATTACAAGTACCAAAAAGTTAAAAGCATAAAGGCAGTTTATTTGAATGACACTAGGGTAAACAGCAAATTCCACATCTGACATGGCACAGCAAAAAAATGTTTGCTGTTTTGATCGAGCATTTGGCAGCGATGAATCATAAGGATTTATGCTCAGAATTATACTAGATCCAACATTCTTCTTCCTATTTTATTCACCACCAGTTGGCAGATTCCCAAACCGTTACCTCAAAAGAATAAGGACGAGGAAGAATATGGAAGCATTGTGCAGAACAAAGGGGAGAAAATGAATGCAGATGCGGAAGCACCAAAGCCAGAAGAGCAGATAAAGGTGGATGGTAAAGAAGAGCGAGATGTAGAGCTTCGTTGTGATGCCACAGTGTCTTGGGATCAACCGAGAAGGTTAGTGAAGCAAGTGATTTCAGTAATCATTTTAGTTACATTTCATTAATATTTCTTAATTTCTGCTGTTTTCCAAACTCTACCCTCGATGCCAACAAAATAACCCTATGCCCACAGACCTGCCCAATAAGAAAATAGGTTCATTTAAAGTGCAATGAATGCCTTTGTCTACATGTTCAAAACATAGTCACATAAGGCTGAAATTTTGTTGCAATGTCTGACAATGTAAGTTCTTATGTCTTATGGTTGTATCAAGTATCATGATACAAACCTGAAACCTTTATTTGTACCAATAAGCTGATGTACTCTACAGCAGCAGTGATCCTAAAGGTGCTTGGCAATGAGATGACAAACAACAGGGGTAAGAAGGGGCAATAAATACCATGGAGACGAAGGTCAGAGGGTAAGATCAAGGCAACATGAACAGAAGTTAGCCAGCTGAAACGTGCAATGAGAAAAATACTCTTTTCAAACATACAACAAGATAGTCATACCCGAGCCTAGAAACAAAGGCTCATAGCTCTGGCTAACTACTTGAGAAGATAGATCAATGAAGCAGAAACCAGGAGGACAATTACGATGTTCTCCACTGAACCATCCAAAGTATATTCTCAATGGCAGTGTTGTAAGATGAGAATAGGCCCAACTGGGACTGAGACTAAACAGTATTGGGAGAGTATATGAAAAAGAAAACTATCACATAACTTCAGTGCTCCAAAGCAAGAGAATCTAAGATCATACTACAGCTGTCTCGCAGAACAAGAACCAGTAAGAACCTGCCGCAGTGGCAGACACCCAAGCCAGTGTCTCAAAAGTGAAGAGTTAGACTGTACCTGCTTGCTAGGGAAGCACACTTCTCTACATGAACAGTCCACAGCACTAATTTGACAGCTAATGGATGGGACCCACCATTTAGGGCTTACCATAGATTAGACAGTCCTGATAGGGAATTATCCCCAGTTCCATCCAAATTGTATCCAATAATTTCCCTCTACAACACTAAGCTCCTGTCAAGCATCACAGCAGATAAGTTGAGGGACCTGTTGATCCCTTATTCCTGTCCTCTCTACCCACAACTGGTCAAGGCAGATTGTCGCCCTCCCTGTGCCTGATTCTGCCAGAGGAAGATGAATAGATGTGACGAGTGAGGGCAACAGAGGTACCATTGATAAATGGAGCACTTGGGACCATGACCTCCAAATTGAGAGAATAGCTCGACCAGATCCCATATAAACCATCAGACATCTCTAGCCAGCAGAGCACAGTCCAAGGAAGGACTGTGATACTGCACAGAACTCTGACGCCTGAGGCCTGTGGTAGTGGAACCAAGCTTGAAATAGAGACAACTGCTCATATGGTATTTTAAGTTTTACATTTATCATATGAACCCTCACTGTGTGTGGGGGGGTGTATGTCAAACCAACTGTGACTTAGGCAGGAAATCAAAAAATTGTTAGAGAATATCATTCAGGTGTCAAACTGTTTCTGGAAAGCCTCTATCCTGCAGGTTTTTGCTGTGTCCCTGCTCAAACACACCTGATTCCAATCAAATGGATTCAACAGCTCCCTGTAAACCTTTTCACAATGACCCATTAATTTCAGTCTGTGTGTTGGAACAAGGAAAACTCAAAAACATGCAGTATAGTGGTCCTCCAGGATCAGAGGTTGACACATGATATAGAGTAGGACACAATTCAAATTTGCAACTGTCTGTGGTGGTGTTACAGCACAGACCACAACAGAAATCCCCTACCTCTTCCTCCATATCAATATACTTCAATGGTATAGCAAATGTGACAGATTTAAATAATAAGTATTGGAATATTTTGCAAAGGCAGATATTGGTATATTACTGTTTGGAGGCCCAGAAAGTTGAGTTGTTTCACCAGTTTTAAGCTCATACTGTAAAAGTGCTACATTTTGAAGAGTAGACTCACATAGCTCTTACACATTCTGGTATGAAACAGTTTTGCGGCACTCGAAAAAGCTGTACATTTTTTCAAGAGTGCTCAATTAGGTTCACAGCAGGAGTGGAGCAGCGGAGCAGACTTGCTCGTGCTTAGGTTTCCAAGATTCGGAGAAAGAGGTTATGTTCCTCAGCTCATGTTAATTGCATTTTTGACTGCATCCCTCTTGGATAAATCTTATAACAGGCCCTGTATAAAAAAAGCAAACAAAAAGAAAAAAAAACAGGTTTTGTGTGTCTCACTGTAACATTGCGCTGCTTTGCATCAATCTGGGAAACTACGAGAAAAAAGAGAATTACACATTTCTTTAATTGTCCATAAATATAGTATTTTCAGTGGATCACTAGGTTAAAAAATGAATGAGAATTCATCCTGCTCTGTGTTTTAGTGTACAGCTGACTCGAGCACCAGGCCAATCCCTGGGCATCAGCATAATGGGAGGCAGAGGCATGGGCCGGAGACTGAGCAGTGGAGAGATGATGAGGGGTGTCTTCATCAAACACATTAGCCCCGACAGCCCAGTCGCACATGATGGCACCCTCAGGACTGGAGACCGGATCCTCGAGGTTGTGTGTGTGTGTGTGTGTGTGTGTGTGTGTGTGTGTGTGTGTGTGTGTGTGTGTGTGTGTGTGTGTGTGTGTGTGTGT
>JAVQJG010243831.1:0-11397 GCA_036024015.1 Craterocephalus amniculus | reverse complement strand
TGTGTGTAACATGACCGCGTGATGTGATTAGATCTGTAATGTATGCTTGCTGTGTTACAGTAGTGTGTTTTCCGGACAGAGGAATTGAGAACTAGTTGCTGCTAATCTTGTTTTCTGCTGCGAGGAAATGAACATATCTATGAGGACGCACCTTCAAATAATTTTTGAACAGCCCACAATGATACTGAGAATAAATGTTTAATTCAAGGGGATGCATTAATTCGGTTTATTTCAAGAAGATTGAACTGAGGTAAAATTGGTTTCATGCAGAGTTTGTTGTTTTAAACCAGCAGATGAGTAACTGAGGATCTGCTGCTGACAGATTTATTGATAATCATCGCGTTTGAACCTGTGAGGATCTTTTTGCCTGCATCTGCTGTTCCTGCTTCCCTCACATGTGTGACCTTTGCAGGGTTTATGGGAAACTGGAAAAAGTTGTTCTTGCCACACGACCGATCCTGGTCTCTCCACTGGATGGAGCTAAACCTTGACCACCATTTAGCAAGGCTAAAATAGATATGGCCTTTCTGTTTAGATGTGCCGATACTCGCCGTATTTTTGTTTTTTGAGGGTAGGCTGTGCCTGCAGCTTGTGATCTCCTCCCAAACAACACATGAATGTTGTGCTCAGACTCACGCTGACATCACCACTCTGCAGTCACCACCCCAAGTTTCCACTTCTTCACTGAGGACACAACCACTCTCACACAGAGGGCCAAGATACAAGGAGATAATCTGCAAGACACCATCCACGCAACACGCCGAAGTAGGACTGACATACAACTCATTCCTCATCGCTGCATTCGTGCACAAAGAACCATGAAGACACTAGAAGAGTGCGGGGAGTTTTGGGCACTAAGCTTCTCTTAGTCCCTTCCTCCCATTTGCCAATGACACATTGAAGCAGGCCTATCCCAGCAGCCCTCCACGGAGACTTACACCAGAGGATGCACCACTCCACCCAGAGCCGAGCTAGAGCCAGACATGCAGACGATGCATACTGATACAATCATGTCTACTGAAGCCACATTTAGAAGTCTCCGTACTGCTTGTGACCACCACAAAAAAAACAAACAACCTGAAACACTCGAGCCACACACGCTGACATTCGCCGACGCCGCACCAACTCATCCAATCGATGAATTGCACCACGAATCGAGTCGCTGATGAAGACAGGACACCATCAAGCACATTCAAAGCCCACCATTTCTGGTTTTTATCCCGATTGTTTACCCCTCCCCCTACATGGAATTCAGCTTCTCTGTCTTACTCTTTCTACTTCTCTCACTCCCCCTCTGATTTCTCCCTTTTTTTTTCTTCTCAGTAGTGTTTTTAAGTTATGAGTCTCTAGAACCTGTGTAACGCCTTCCATGTAATGCAGGTTTGGCAATTTGCGGCTAAGAGGAGCCACCTTCCCTTCTGACATGTGCTCTCTGGCAGCCTCAAGGCGTACCAGTGGACGCTAAGCAGACTATACCACTAAAGTGGAACACAATGGATGGAAAGGAAACCCCACCAATGAGCATTTCAACTTGATAAAACCAAGACTCGATCCCGAGGTGGAGACTTGTCCCCCCCCATCCCCCCTACTTCCAAAGAGGAAAAGGATGAGAGTTTGGGCTGAAATGAACTGAAAGGAGAGTGGTGGGAGCTGCAGTAAGTAAAATCGAGACCTCATCGCGAAATAACTGCACAGCAACCAACATCAACACACAAGACAGACATTCCCCTTTTTTCCTCATACAAAAAGTCTTCCTCTTTGTGAAAGAGGCCGATGGTTGCGGTCGTGCCGATGCCGACGTACTCTTATACATTGACGGTTTACAATCTCATCCTGGACTGGGGATAGTCTCTTTGGGGGTTGATTCGTGCTATTTTATTCAGAGCGGGGGTGCAAACACAGCCGCATCGTCTGCTGGTAGGTCGCCTGCAGAGGTACCGAGCCTTCAGCATATCACAGATGATTTAGTCTAATCGCTCTGAGACGCTTCAGACGAGGACAGACGGGCTTGTCATGAGTTTATTTAATGCCCTCTCCTGACACTAAATGGGGATGACATCGATTTGTTTGCCCTGTGTGAATATAACTCTGATTTTACCTGGCTTCCCTTCTGATTGTGTATGATTATTGTGTACCTGTACAGATGGTGATGCAGATGGCAATGGGAGCAATGCAGGTGTGTGTGAGCGTACAACCTTTTTACTTTTAAATCTGGCCATTTCCGATGCCCTGTTTCAGAGTGACTTTGTTTGATATCCTTCCCTTCTTCACCTCCTAGATCATCAGCATCCACCTCATCTCTGCCATGTCTTCCTGTTCCAACTTAGACTCAGATTACCATTGTGGATGCTTTTGGATGAAAGGGGATTGTGTTTCAGGGTCATTTCCTTTTTAAAACCTAATATTGGTCTTGCTCTGTTACATCCCCATGCCTCCCTCCTCATTCCTTCAACTGATTGTGATACAGGATACAATCACTGAGACGGTTGAGTCGTTGGGAGTGGTTGTAGCCGGTCTGGGGTGGAATGTGGGGGGGAGGGTCGTACGTTTGTGCTGCTATGGCTTCTGCAGGCTAGATGAATCCATCTCGAAATGCATGTGTACTAATCTGGAGTCCTGTGTTTTTTTTTAGAAAGCGACCCTGATAAATTTGTAGCCTTTTGTTGTGCGGTCAGAGGCGGATATTTGCCTCAAAATGTCTGTTTTTTCACATTTATACGGTTGGGCATTCCACTGTCATTGGAAAGTGTGAAACTTGTCTTGTTTCTAGTGAAAATTTCATTGATGTGAGGTTTTTTTCCCCCTCTTCTCTACCTTTTTTTCTTGTTTTTTTTTTTATTTTTTATTTTTTCTTCCTGTCCTGTAGAAGATGTGAACGCAAACCCCAACAAGCGGCAGAGACAGCCCGCTCTGCTTGGCGACCACCCTCCAGAGTACGGTAAGAAGAAAGCCAGAAAAACACTTAAAAAATGTAGACAATCACAAATATTTTCAAATTAAAGAAGTTTAATGGCTTTTTTGATGTTTTGTTGAGTATTTTTGCTGTGGCTATAAAAAAGAAACTGCATTTGAAGACCTAAAAGTGATTCTTAATGCACTATTTTGAGCATGGATCTATTGTTTTATTATTTATTTATTATCTTTTTAATGCAATCTCTTCAATTTTATGCTTGTATTGCACAGCGCTTTGGTGCAATGTTCTTGTTTTAAATGTGCCTAGTGAAAATGGACCGGAATGGATTAGATTTTTTTACCAAATGCATGATGTGTCCGAAAACTTTTTTCCACCACGGTAGAAGGTTTTTAATCAAATATTTTCAAATGGAAGAATTTTAATGGCTTTTTTTTTTCAGGTTTGTTTTTTTTTTTCTATGGTTGTAAAAAAGAAACTGCATTTGAAGACCTAAGAGGGATTCTTAATGCAGTAATTTGAACATGTATTTGTTTTTATTCCTTTGTATGAAATCTATTCTATCATATGCGTATATTGTACAGTGCATATGTTCTTGTTTTAAAAAAGAGAAAATAGACTGGAATGGATTCGAATTTTTTTTTTTTTTTTTTTTTTTACCAAATGCATGGGGTGTCCAAAAACTTTGACACTGTAGGTTTTCAAATTGTTACCCCTTTTTAAAAAAATGTGACGAAAAGCCGTCTGGGCTGTGAAATTTTTGTGAGCTCTGACACAAAGACAATCTGTGTGATCGATTGTCGCCCTCCTTTTAATAATACATGCATTCAATCGTTGGATTATTCACCTTTCCAATATTTTGTAAAGATCGTGTATTTGTGAAATGACCAACGCCACCATGTGTGGAATGTGTCCCACAAAAATATTTCACGTTGGTACGAACTCTTGTCTTGACTTGTTGGATTGAACGGTTGCTTTTCCCGAAAGTAAAGAGGAAATGCAAGCGGTTCGTTTTAGAGAAGGAGAAATGCACCAAACACCCACTTCCTGCATTTTTTTGTGATCTTTATTTACATTGTTTGGCTGTGAGCCAAACTAAACCTTATGGGCTTTCATTGACTTGGTTTTGTTTCGTTTTTCTCCCCTCACTCGACTAAATCTCTGGCCTCTACCCCGTTTGTTAGGAGGCGGCTACCATAGCTATGATGACAGTTACGGATCTCCACCGTACGAGGGTCGGCGTATGGGTCCCCCGATGAGAGGGCGCGGGGGAAGGAGCTACGGGCCGGGCTACGGACCTCCTCCCCCTCCTCCTGGGGAGTACGGCGCCCACGCCGACTCTCCGGTCGTCATGGTTTACGGGCTGGAACCCGCCAAGATGAACGCCGACCGCGTCTTCAACATCTTCTGCCTGTATGGAAACGTAGAGAGGGTCAGTATCCCCCAGAAAACACGCTGCAGTACATGTTTAATCAGTGTTTGTTGGCGTCGCTGGTGTCATTTGGTCACACTTACACATTCCAGTTGTGTTTTCAGTTTGTAAAGCAGGCTGTAAATTAGGAAAACGTAAGTTATCTGCAGGGCAGGAATACCTGGTACAAATCTAACACCTGCACAAACAAAAGGATCATGAGATTTGACATCTTTCAACACAAGCACTTTTAAAAGCAAAATAAAACCGAAGACATTAGAAAAAGTTTGGAAGCTTATTGTTATTGTCATTCGTTGTGAGTGAAGGATTATGTGCGAGTGTCCTGAAAACTGGAAAATCCTGTTGTTCTGTCAGGTGAAGTTCATGAAGAGTAAGCCTGGGGCTGCCATGGTGGAGATGGGAGATTGCTACGCGGTGGACCGTGCCATCACTCACCTCAACAACAACTTCCTGTTCGGGCAGAAGCTCAACGTGTGGTGAGTTCCTGATGACGGCTCTGATGGAAGTGGGTCAGACTGACACTGGCTTCGAGAACCTCTGAACAACAACCCCTTTGTCTCTGCCTGAGTTTTTCCTTTTTGGTTGATTTAATAATCGATCACCTCTTCCCGCAGCGTTTCCAAGCAGCAGGCCATCGTGCCCGGTCAGTGTTATGAGCTGGATGACGGCACGAGCAGTTTCAAAGACTTCCACGGCTCCAGGAACAACCGCTTCACTTCCCCAGAACAGGCAGCTAAGAACCGAATCCAGCACCCGAGCAACGTGTTGCACTTCTTCAACGCTCAGCCAGACGCCACAACAGAGGTTTTCTCTCAGGTCAGTCTAAATGGCCTCATGGCACTGGGAAATATCCAGGCTACGGGTTAAAGAGTCTCACTTTGTGCTGCTTTTTTCAGTTGCTTAAAATGTTTTCTTTGCAGATTTGTGAGGAGATCGGTGTGAAGTGCCCCGTGAACGTCAAACTGTTCACTGGAAAAAGTAAGCTGCTGATGGAAATAGAAAAACTTTATATAATATTATGTGGTCTGAGGATATAAAGGCAGTTTCTGCATCTTGTTTTAGGCCTAGAAGACATTTAGAAATCCTTCATTCAATAACCAAATTATTTAATTTGGAGGAGAAGTAAATCTTTTATGTTAAAGAGGCGCTGCAGATCCTAACCACAGTTAATCCGGCGTCCTATCAGTCCTCATCTCCTGACCGACTCTTTATTTCTTCCTTTCCTTTCACAATGTTGTCTTGCATTCCTGCGCTTAATAAGCCATGATGTTTGGCATGTGTGTGTGTGTTTATCTGGCTGCATCCATGTGACGGAACTGCTGTGAGCAAAACATCACACGGCGTCCCGGAAGCTAATGCTTCAGTTGTCTCCGAATTCCCAGTGTGCCAGGATGACGTCATTACCAGTTTGTTGGCCTTCCAGTTGCACATACTTTGGAAAAACGGCCAACTTATGAGCGTCTACAATGTATAAAACTAATAAATCAGTCACTCAGTGTGATGGAGAACTCCAGCCAATTTTAGTCATAATTGAATAATAAACCAGTTTTTCACGAGTAAGCCCATTGTAACGTGGTCTCTATGTAAATTACCTGCTGATGTTTACATTAGGAATAAGGATGCAAACAATTATCAATCGTTGAAGAGAAATTACTCGCTTTAAAATAATCACAATTAATTGTTTTGAGCCTGTAATTCCTCGCTAGCCCACATGAAGGCGCACTTGCCAGAAGTCCTTTACACAAGTTGGAACACAGGAAAAGCTAGCTCTGACCATAGCTTTTATAATTTAATTTATAATATTAAATAAAATATAAAATAGTTATTAAATTAAAACATATAATAATGATGATCTTTGTTTTCGTTGTTCCATTTCTGAAGCGGTTGTTTCCTGGTGTTAAATTTAAATCTTTTATTAAGAAATATGATCTGCATTTTCTCTTTAGGAAGCATTTTTGTAGACAGCAACCTATTGATTCAGAGGGAAATTCAGCTTCTTAGAAGAATTGCCGCTATCAATTAATCGATCTTCGATCTATGAGATGAAACGACTATCAATTAATGAATTACTTGGTAATTTGCATCCTTAATTAGGACACACAAACAGATGTACAGGGTGCAACCATCTTTAAATCTCTGCAAATGACCAGTTCCTTGCTCAGAAATTTGAGGTTGCTTCGTCTTTTCCGGGAAAGTTGCGTCAGAGTTCAGACTACTTCTGAAACGCGCCGTCAGAGCAGCTTCTCAGTCTGTGGATGCTCCAGAGATGTAGCTTAAAAAATGTCGCTGAATGTCATCAAAACGAAACAAGCACAGAGTTTTAATGGTGGGAAGATACGCGGTGCATCTTTAACTCCTTCACATAACTGACTTTGACCGTTTGCTCTGTCCACCAGGTGGCGCAGCCCCCAGTGATCGTAGCGCTTCAGGTCTGCTGGAGTGGGAGTCCATTAACGACGCCATGGAGGCTCTGGCCCTGATGAACCACCATCAGATGAAAAACCCAAGTGAGTGCAAAGTGTGTTTACATCAAATGCTTCCACATGGTCCGATGGAAGTTTCAGACCTCGGTTGGCGGTATTTATGCACAGCTATAAAGTTGTTTCTAACCACCATCACACCCAGAACACTTTTAGAGCCTTATTGCAAAAGCTTGTGCAACTTCCAATGCTTTATTGCACCGTCTTCATTCTTCTTCTACGGTTTTCCTTTTCCCGTTTATCTTCCTCTTCCCTGGTTTGTTTCTGCTCCACTATGCTCAACACTAACACCGCAGTTTCCGGTGGTATTACCCTGTCTTCTGCGTCGAATAACGGATGCGCAAGGAGCCAGGAAAGGTTTTCCTCGGTGCTTGAGGTGCAAAAACAAGAAAAGCTAAATGAGAATTGAGCACGTTCGGACTCCTCAAGTGTCGAGGCCGGCAGAAGCACAGAACATAAAAATAAATTAACAAATCAGCACTGCGCAGGTGGAAAAATAGCAGAGGATATAACTGCAAACTCAGAGGAGACGCCACCAAAAATTTAATTTAAAGAAGTGGACATCTAGGAAACGGATAACATCTAGTCACATTAAAAAGCAAACACTGAATTTTTAAATAAAGAGAATCTGTAAAACTCTGTTTTATGTTTAATGCAGCCTGAGACGTCGAGCTTCCCTCTTTCACAGGATATGTTTATCTGTTATTCCTCGTCTGCTGAGCATAGCTTAATAAATAATAGGCAGCCGTGGGGCATTTTACCAGAGACTAAAACAATCAGCACCTTGTTTCCTTTTGTAGCCAGAAAGTTTTATCCGGCCGGCTGGAATGCAGCCGCTCGGCTCATTAACTCGCCGCTGGCACGCTGGGGCTGATAATGGTGCACATAGTTTCACTCCTTTTAACAGAAACTCTTTTTTTAAAAATTATTTTTAGAGCTCTGCCAAAATCTTCATTCATTCTGGCTTTAAATGCCTATAAGTTTTTATTACTGTGTATTTAAGCTTACAGCGCAGATGGTAATGACACTGTCGTGTATTTTGTTTTGTGTTAAATAGGGGTGCACCGATCGATCGGCTGGCCGATTTCTTTAATTTTTGGTGATCTGCCAATCAATACATGTGAGACTGATCTTATCCACTGATTATTTTGAAATTATTGCATGCAGAAAAAGCAAAATATTAACTTTTTTTTTTTTAGTAAGGGGCTCAAAACGGGTCTGAAATTCAACCTGTTTAGCAAGTTTTGGGCTAAATTACTAAAATTAGACTAAAGGAGCTGACATTTTTGGTAGGTAGACAGCAATGCTCAAAGATTTTAATTTATATTCTTAGAAAACAAGCTTGTGCAGTTAAAGTTTGCATTGTAGTATGGGTATTTGTTTTTCAATAACACAAAATTGGTACATTGAAGATGTAAGCTGTCAAATCAATTCTAAAGAAAATTCTATCGACAGGTCAGCTTTTTTTAATAAATATATATAAAAATATATAATATATTTTATCAGTGATCGGCCAGAAAACTGCAATCGGTGCACCCCTAGTGTTAAATGTCAATGTTTGGTGAAGGTGATGAAGTTTTTTTTTGTTTTTTTTAAAACTAGCCCTGCATACATGCTACCAGCTAATGTATGTGTGTCCTGCAGTAAATTAACATCTCAGACTTCCTTCTTGCTTCTGGGCTTTTATTCCTGCCGTTGAGCAGGTAGACTGGTTAAGATGGCAGAAGTGGCTTAGTTTGAATGTTGTTTCTGTTTTTGTTAAGGCTCTGCAGAAACTGACAGCCCAGACAGGAAGGGGAGAAAAAGTCATAAAAACTGTGAGCGTCCTGTGTTTAACTGGCTCCCTGCCTTCTGACAAGTTTGTTCTTTCAGCTTCTACGTTTTAAGATGTTACGCTGTTGCCTAACGTGGAGCGTCTCCTCTCTCCTCTGCAGCTGGTCCGTACCCTTATACCTTAAAACTGTGCTTCTCCACCGTCCAGCACGCCAACTGAGCTGGGAGACGAGGACCGGTCTGCTCACTTTGACCGTGTTTGCTTGCAGCACATCGGAGGAAATTGGATTTGCTTTCAAAAAACAACGGTGGAATTGAAGCTTTCACAAGCGAACTGATGAGTGAGCGTCGTCATATTTGATACATTGAGCAGAATATTCAGAAATGACAGGCATTTAAAGTAGATATTTATGCCCCAGATGTGGTAAGAGTATTAGTTCCTGTGTCCTCAACATTAAGTTGTCCTTTTTACTTTTTGTATAACGCTGGTACACTAACCTGACGTGGCATGTTGGCGAGGGGGCTGCTTTTATGCTCAGGTGGTGAAGTGGCAGTGGACAACATGCTTTTGTAAAAGTTTCAAAACTTTTATTATATATCTTTTTTTTTTTTGTGTTATTTTAATTGATTTTGAGTTCTGTGTTTCAATGTTTGATATGCAGGTGGAGAATTTTGTTCTAAGAAAATAAAAAATAAAAAATGCTTATGAGTTGAGTGGGTTTGTTTTATAGGTATAGATTCACTGTTCCATCATTTTAAAGTGTAACTAGACCCAAACACCCAAATAATAAAAATGTTTGTCACAGAAAAAATGAGTTAAAAGTTTATTTTCACTTCCTTTTTTCATAAAAGGCTGCAAATAAAGTGTTTAACTCTGATGAAAAACTGTTACAAGTTTCAGCAGACCAGTTTTTTTCTGAAATTAAATATCGAGATTTTTTTATTGCACAACTTTAATCTTTTTTTTTGGTAAAGATCCTCTTATCTTTTTTTTTTTTTTTTTTTTTTTTTTTTTTTATAAATCCAAAAAAAATGTCAACTTTTTAAAATGTATCTTTTTTTACTTGTTGGGCATCAAAGCAGCAGGATGTTGGTCTGGCTACTGTGTTTTTTCATTATTGAAATCAAGAAAAACCAGCAAAAATACTTTTTTTTTTTCTCCCCATAAAAGTGCAATATTGAAGAATTACCATTTAAATTAAATCTGCACCCAACAAATCGTAAAGGAATCGAATCGGGAGGAAAGCGTATCGTCCCAGCCCTAATAAAGACTGAACGCTGCCTCTCCAGGTTTAGTTCTGACTCTGGGAACTGAAAGTAGACTGACTGACTGACCTGAGGGATCCAGTAACAAACCTGAAGTTCCTGAATATATTTTGGCAATAAACCATCCAGTGCTTTGGAAACTAGCAGCAGGATGATGAAGTTAAGTCACTGATAAACGAAATGTGAGGACTGGTTATATGATCCTGGTACTGGTCTTAGGACTGGAGCAGCAGCATTCTGGAGCGCAGACTTCTTTCTCCTTTGGCTCCAAAAACTCTTGATTTCAGTTTTGTCTTCATTTAACTAAAGAAAGTTGTGACACATCCAGCCTCTGATATGATCAATGCATCTGATCAGTGATTGAATTACACTAAAATCTCCTGGTGAAGCCAAAGAAAAAGTGAAAAATGGCATCAGAATTTTATTCTAATCTGGATGACGGCACTCTTCTACAGCAGATCTTTCTATAGAGCTTCAGTTTTTGCTTTTGTAGCAGCTCGGCGTTCAGATTTTCTAAAATAGATGAGAAATTAGGTCAAGAAATAAATACAAGAGTAATACCACCTGTCTTCCTGTTAGACTTCTCGTAAACTGTTTCAGAAAAGCTGTCACTCAGCTATTAATAAGGAAATGGATGTTTTTCTGTTATTTAACATCGGGCTTTTTGATCAGAATTTTGCAACACCGACACCAGCAAGGACGACCGTTTTCACAACAAACTGTAAAAAACACAAGAACAATTTTTCATTTACAAAGCAAATTTAAAGACCATGTCCCTGAGTTGGAGTCAATTTCACATATTCCAGTTTTCACTCTGAACACCTGGAAGACAAGTTTGTCCCCTGCAATCATCTGCCATCTAGTGGTGAACAAAAAGAATAAAAAGTGCATTTCACATTTATTTATTTTTTTCTTCAATGCAATAAAATGTTTTTGTTTTTTTTTAAAGTTATTTTAATAGTTGTAAAGTTGATGTGGCTTCAAACTATTTGGCGGGAGAGGTGGTAAAAATTGCTTTTTGTTTTTAGTGAATGTTGCAGACCTCTGCTGTAAACCAACGCAGCGCTTAATCCATCACTAAAGATTATTTTCTTTAAAAATGTCACTTTCAGTGCGCATTGAACTAAAGTAAAAAGTTTAACATTCCGATCTGTGTATTCATCCAGCTGGAAATTAAATCAGTCTCCCACAACTTCTTCATTATCTAAACTTATTTTATCGACTCTGTCAACAGATTATAGTTTTCTGTTACGTTCTTGTCCATAGAGCTATAAAATTAAGGAAGAAAATATCTGCAGCGCATTGTCTTGAACGTAATGTCAACAGAGTTACGCATACTCATCCAATTTTCGGTAACTTTTATTCTATTTTAAAACATTTCTTTTGCACATTGTTTATTGAGAGGGGGTGCACCGGTCCTGGAAGTAATGCAATACCAGGTCGATGCGTGGAGTGGACGGAGCAAGCCCCTATTCCATCTCCCTGTTCCAAAAATCAATTTAATATATGGTCCCCGGGTAGGGGACGTATCAGAT